>JAGXCT010036811.1:0-131388 GCA_022495035.1 Philopotamus ludificatus
TTTTAGTGTGAATATGAATCTGACGGAGAAATTTCAGGAACGACAATTTTAATTACTACAAAAACTGTATAATATTTTTCGTTTGTATCTATAATCTTCTTTTTTAAAGCTGATCTCTTTACTGTAACTGTCTAATTAGGCTTAGGTTAGAATTATGCGCAAAATATCCCACCAAATACAAAAGGAAAACCTCTTTGACTTAATGAAACCTTCGATGAGAGTTATTGTTTTTTCTCCTTAGAGGACCCACTTCTCATCCTCAGTAACACGTCATCTAAGAAAAGGATCTGTTTCATATTTGAATAGTAATGATAAATATATGATTACCTTTTTAATTATTCTTAACTTTTGACCATGCAGATCGGACTCCACTAATAGCTTTAAAGTGTCAACATAGATTTTAAGAGGTCTCTCTGATATTGTTGTATCCTTTATTTACATTTGAACAAGGGCTTGAAATGTTGGAGGTCAGATGCAAATTGCATGTTCAATCTGAGTTAACTGACGACATAGATATTGTGGCTAAATCTTGGGTCACTCTCGAGGATGCATGCCAGCGAATAATGAGAGCATGTCATGGGACTAAGGACGAGTTTCAAGGACGAATCCTAGACCCCTGAGAGTCGGAGAGTATAGCTTCGAGGCCGTCCAGGAATTCACGTACGGCTCACTTATTACAAATAACAATGAAACTAATTTGGAAATACGAAGAAGAACCGTGCTGGCAAACTGATGCTGCTTTGGACTTAATCATCTACGGTCGAAATTCCTCTCAAAGAAGACTGAAATCAAGCGCTACATGACCTTTAACAAGCCCGTCCTAACACATAGATTTGAATGTTGAGCTTTGGCAAAACAAGATATCCTGGAAAGGAAAATTCTGAGACGAATATTTGGAGCCGTATTTGACGATAGGGAATGGCGTATCCAAAGCAACAAGGAGCTGTACAGACTATACATGGATATACTGGTCACAGCTGGCAGAGTGGCTAAATTCCGGAGGGCCGGTCACGTGTCAAGGATGCAGGACAGTCAGCCGTCGAAAAGGTTTATGGATAATAAGCCTTCCTGTCCCCGGAGGAAAGAAACAACAAGGCTGAGGTGGTTGGACTGCATTATTAAAACTTACCGGAAGATGAAGCGATGTATTGGCATTAACCGGATAAAAGGGTGTTGGATGTTGGATGAGATGATGGAGAAGGGTGTTGGATGAGGCCAGGGCTCTACAATAAGACTGTTGCTACTGCTACTACCACTATTAAACTTTTGAAACCATCTTTAGTACAGTCAAGAATTTATAATTTCGGTACATATATTCCAGATGGTGTGGGTAGCTTAATTTAATTAATCAAACACAAATTGCATAAAATAACGGAATGTGTCTATTTTTTTACAGTGAACCAAAAAACGGGCTTTTGCCATAATATGTCAAAACGGTTAATAACAGAGATTTAAAATGATACCAATCTTGGTGTGTTAACTTTACGAAAACCAGTGATGAATTTGTTTTAAACTAAGTATAGTTTTTTTCTATCAAACTTTGGTAACTCTTTATAGAGATCTTTAATAGTGAGTATGGTATATGCTTAGTTTGAATGAAAATCTACTGGGAGAATAAGTTTACACACATTTCAATAATAAATGGAACATTTTTTTTATAGACTTCATAAAAAAATTCAAATTGGGTGAAAATTTTGCATTAAATTCTCTAGAGAAATAATAAAAAAATCAAAATGTTTTCTTTGACCCCTTGTTGGCCTCTTAAAATATATCTTTCAACGACTATTAATCCCCAAGAGAATGGTATGGATTGCGTTGTGAATCTCAAACTTAATCAAACAACTGTATGTTTATATTTATATATTATATTTAATAATTACAATGTATTATTAATTAAAAATTGATGGAATCTGTGGCGTATATGCTAAATTCGCGTCATAAAAATTCTATATAGGATAATTAATAATAAGACTTAAACTAAAGTGTCTTTGACTTGTTCTAATAATTAAAAATTTATCCTCGGTGAAAATTCTATACGTTCTCAGTTATTCGCTGTGTACATAACGTAAAAGGTACTACATTTTAGGTTGAAATTATTATTGAAACAATTTTATAAATGAAAATGTCCATTAAATCACGCTCCCATTATCTGAGATAATTTTGCGATTTAATTCATTAACTCCTTTTGTTTTGTTATTGTAAATAATACGTCAGTCCCAGTAGATTAACCACATTCGTTCCCAAGTCACGTACAAAATACACAACTTGTGTTGATACAATTAAAAAACAAATGCGCTCACAAAAAAAAACTACGTATTGTTATATATATGTATGTGTATTTTTTTTATTTTGTTTTTTCGGCCGAGAAAACATTTCAAAAAATCCCATTGCCATTGTTTGTTCCGTGTCTGTCACCTTTAGTGCTTTACGTTCGTAATTTTTATGCTCACGTAAACCCGTAACCCGGCAGCCCGGAGGTCTGATCCAAAAAATAAATTAAAAGTTTCATGTGTGCCGGCAGATGGCCTCCGTGCCTTTCTCTGATTTTTTCAAGCTGGCAACACCCCCGCCATGACGGGGGACAGGGGACAGGGGTGGTGCTACCAAAGAGCAGCTCTTTATATCCCCCACAACACGTTCGGTACATTTCCATAATGACGTCGCCGCAGCGGCTGAGTGAAATTTTAATTGCAATTTCATGCACACTGCAGCGCCCACCTGCATTTGTGACAGGGTTGAATGTCGAATTTTAAAATAATTCATTTATTAATAAACCAAAATATCCATCCAACTCCATTTAGCGTTTGTTTCGACTCAATAATATATTTAAATATTAAATCCTACGATTCAATTAAAGCATTTAATTTTTTATTGGAATCTAAGAGATATTTAAATAAATATTAAACTGATTTTGAATAGGTAACCCGAAAAGAAATCGTTTGAGTGGAGTTTGTGTCAGTTCAGATACGCTGAAATAAATATTTTTGTAAATTATTATTTTGTTGTGTGTTCGGCAGTTTTAGTTTTGTATGTAAACTTTATTATTAACCTAGCCGTCCCGATATTTGAGACCCCAAGTTTTTATTTTTTTTTTTAATAACTCTTTAAATATAAAGTCTACATGTTACAAACTTTTTTTGTATTTGTCTAAAAAATAAATATTATAAACAATCATTGACCTTTATTATCTTCAATTGCAAAAAAAATAACAATGTTCGCTATTGTTGCGACGCTTGCGATGTTTTTTTTCGCTCGCATCCGGTACGATGTGCCGAGTGAGAGTAAAACGCGTCATATTGATTAGTTAAAAATATTGAAAATATGAAGCATATCATAAATAACTAATTTTATTTTTAAAATTATCCATTTTTTAATATGAGTCAAGATATTAATGAAGAGTTTATTATTATCTTGACCTTCAAACATTGAAGATCTTCCTGATTTAAAGACGTCTTGCAATTCGATTCTAATCATTAAAACCAAATTTGAGATCTGTTTTTAGTCAGCAGTAGTCCATCATTTTCGATGAAGGTCTTTGGACCCTTAGCGACATTTAAGCCTTGATCACAAAAAGCCAGCAATATATTTTTCTTTTGTTACGGCCTTTAAAATTTAACCCTTAACCGATCCGTAACGGCGGTTCTAAAACAACCGAGTCATCCGTCCAAATCTTGCCTTTTTTTATTAAACGGATTTTTCTTACCATAAAATAGTTATTCATGAAATGCTTCATAATTTGGCCGATATTTAGAATTTTTCTACTGATCAATATGACGCGTAAATGACAAGTGCAGTCGGTGATGTCGTTCGTAGACCGACCGCCGAGTTCTCGCGGCACGTTTCACCGGTATACCTTTCACTCGCACTTAGAACATCGTACAACATCGGCAACAGAAGCGAATATTGTTGCTTTTATTTTTATTTCGCAATTGCGGACAATAGAGGTCAATGATTATTTATTCTTTAGACTTTTTTAGACAAATATAAAAAGATTGTGACATGTAGATGATAAGATAATATATTAAAAGAGTTATTCGTGAAAATCAAAAACTTGGAGTCCCAAATAGACCCCCATCGGCAAGGCTAGGTTAACGTAAAAAAGAAAGGATACCTTTCTCTATATGCTTACTACAGTTGACTACAGAATCGCATCACTAATTAATAAAAAAAAAATAATAGTACATTTTTATAATTTATATTATAATTCTAATGATAAAAAAATGATATTAATACAGGACTATGATTTTTAATGGAAAATTAAATATTGTTACAGAATGACTTTTACGTGTAAATTATTCACAAAGACTTTATTGTTTCGTAATTAAAACCTCTAGTATTTTTTTTTGTCATAAAGCTGAGAGTAACGTGTGAAATTTCGAATAGGTTTTGCAACGCTGGCTTTTTAATGCAGATTTTTCATTGATTGAAACGAAAAATGACGCAAAAAAATACAGAATATTTTGTTTCATTTTCCCGCTGACCCTGGCATACCCTTGCAGCACAGACCATAAGTTGTCTCTCAAAGAAAGAAGCACAAAACACTTGGGCTATACATGCCCCGGCACAAGTATGTAGACACAGAGGAGAGCTGTTCATTATGTTCAAGCTCTATTTATAGAAAGATGTTCTCCTGGAAGACAACAAACGGGACTGGCCATCTGCAGCGAGGGTACCATTTGAGATATCTTTGAAAACGAAGACAATAGCCCACTGCAGCCGGAATATCTATCCATAAATAGCTCGGCTCTTATATATAATATATATGGAGATATTGCTAAGAAATATATAAACTATTGCCACATATATGAGGTATACGTAGGGGACTACCGTCAACACGTTGGCGAAAATCAATATGCAAATCGTCCGTGTCAATTCACTCAATCAGCTAGTTACATCGCAGCATTGTTGTAATTGAATTTACTACTGTAATAATGTGAGGCATTGTTAAAAGCACTTCTGTCATCGTTATCGTGCAAATAATATCAATCCATTTAATTTATTATGAAGTTTCTACCAAAATAATCGCGCAGCATATTTCAATTTATTTTATCCCTTGTTTGTCAACAGCATCGTTGAAGATTCTCGATTTTAAAGTTGAATTTTAGAAAGTACGCTGGAGAAAGTCCCATGATAAAATCTAACAGAACAATGGAAATCAATGGTGTGCCATTGCGGTGGGAATCGAGAAAAGAATTTCATGGTAGCTTTCGTCGTGGAATGAGCTGAAATAAGCTAGATAATACGTTTATGATTATCCTTCTTTCTGATTTATTTCCTGACACGAATACTTTTTAGGCAATTATCTCCTCCCGGGGGATATCGTTAGGGAAGCCTCGACGAGAGACCATACTAGTCGAACGGCATAATATATCATTTATATTCATCACAGAATCACAAGATACAAACATGTAATAAATCAATTATCTCGCAGTGTCAATACGTATACGCTTGAAATATTATTTTATTAATTGGTTATATTTTTAAATAATTGATTTTAAATAGCTTTGTTCGTAGAGTGAAGACAATTCTCACCTCAATATCTCATGGCAGCGGAGTTGTTACACCACTGAGGTGAGGCACAAATAATTTACGAGCATTCACATGCCATTTAACACGACATTTGGCTAAGGATAGATAAGTTCAGCAGCCACGATAATAAAAAAGAACCATCTTATTATTTATTTATGATTTTAAATGAATGGCAAACGCTATTCTAAGCTCACCAATTATTTAAATCTGCATATTATTAATATAAATATCTACATATATATATATACATATAATGAATTATGTATTACATATATTTTATATATAAACGTACATCGAATAAAAATGTATGAACCACTTTATTTAATTTGTCTAGAGGGCAAAGATCACATTACATCTTAAACATTGTTATAAATGTCGCAGTATTATGTCATCACAAAAAATAATTTTCTAAACAATTTATTTCGTTCGTAATAAAACAATTATTTACGTCAAGATTTTTAATATTTAAAAATGTTATCCTGAAACTGTGAGAAAAACATCTCGCTCGTGCAATTCCCGAATGCTATAGAAAATATTATATATGCAAAGATGTCGCTCTTTGCAATTTTCAGATAGGAAACGATCGAGATCAGTGTTCAGGATCGAGCGAGCAAATGAGAATCACGATAAGGATGATGCAAAAATTGTAAATAAAGAAAATATTTTTTTTAATCATATTACAGTCAGTTCTCGACTTACGACAGGGTTCCATTCCATTACCTTCGTCTTAAATCGAAATAGCCGTAGGACGAAACCATAGAGCAGAGGTTCCCAACCCTGTGCCCGCGGGCGCCATGGTGCCCGCGGAACGATTCGGATGTGACCGCCACTGGCCCCAGCAAGACAGAATATTTTTTTTATAAACATTAATTAAAATGTGAATTATTTTTTTTATTTATTTGCTAGAGTTTTTGATTTTTTTTGAGTGTCTAGGTTTATTATTAAATACGTTCGTATGTTTGTGATATTGTATGCTATAGGTGGTTCCTTTTCTGACAGTACTTGTGTCGCAATTTGTCGCTAAGAGTGGTGCCCGCCACCCTATCGATATTTTAGAATGTGCTCTAGAGTACAAAAAGATTGGGAACCCCTGCCATAGAGGGTATTTCGGTAATTATTTGTATTTCTAATATAGATAAACACTATAAATATTTTTACACAATATATTTATCATAATGCCATTAATCTTAGAGTATTTTTAACATCCGATACTTCAGCGATTACAGTGATGAATTTTATTTTTATTATAAATCAGTGCTATGGCTTGTAGATAACATGCATATTATTTCGATAAGTTAACCGCGACTGATCTAAGTTAGTGGTCGGATAGGTGTCCAATGAAAAATATGAATTCAGGGAATTCCTTGTAACACCTGGCCAGGGGATATGTAAGTGTAAGAGACCCATTACCTCCGGATGTTTTATTAAAATATTTATGTAGGTAGTTTGGCGCATTGGAATTAATTAATTCAATGCCATCTATGTCGCTTTGAATGAATATTTATAAAACAAATAATATAAATTACAATCCAACTGAAATAATAATAAAATTAACCAGTGTCATGGTTTGACACTGGGGGGAATATTTATCTAGTTCCCCTAACTCCTTTGATTTTTTTTGTAACTCGTTCATCTTCAGAGTAAAACAAGATTTGTAAGTGCCTCAACATCATTTACTAAAATTTAATATACAACTTCATTGTCTTCTGCTATATTTTCTTCATTAAAAAAAATCATATTATCAAAAAACAATTTTAGAGTTTGTTCCATATGTGTTTCTTAACAAGTGTCATGGCTTGCTGGTAACATATATTAGTTTAAAAATAAATTTTAACCGCGATCGAGAAGATAGTACCCGAATAGGTTAATCCTTCTGCGAAAATCTATGAATTCTGGTAATTCTTCCAACCGAAATAATACTAAAATTTAGCAGTGTCGTGTTTTGACACTAAGGGGAATGTAAGTGTGAGAGACTTATTCCCCTTGCATCTTTAGAATGTTTAGAATTGTTATCGAATCTTTAAATAGGTGAATGGCGCTATTGTGTTTCTAGTATGCCATCTATCCATTGCAGTCAAATAAATAAATACATAAATATGCCGTTCTTACATGACCATCCTTATTCTAGTTATTTTTATTGGATACTATATGTTGAATTTTTTCCAAAATTCTTCCAATATCTGATCTTTCTCTGTTCCTGTAATTGCTTGGGCAAAAGTGATTGTTAAATAATGCACTGTAAAGGTATCAATACCCCCTTGATCTATAAACTGTAAAATATTTGTAGTATTAAAGGAGATTAACCATTTACTATTTTTATAATATATTTTAAACAATTAAAGATAGTAATCGACGACGTGGCAGTTTACCTATTAACAAAGATTGCTCTTAGAATTTCATATTTTTTCTAAATTAAACAAAAATCTTTGTTTATCCGAAATTAAGATTCAATAAAAATTATTTCTTATGAATAAAATAAAATGTATTCCAAAATTAAATTTAAAACTAAGAACGTTAGGATCTTTTCTCTAATGCTATTTGAATTCTTTACTAGTCCGAAATTTTGACGTTACATACATAAATAATGATTGCTTTTCTGATGTTTTAATTTTTTTTAATAGATATATATTTATATTAATGCTTTTTTATTAGAATATAAAATATGAGTATGTATATTATTATATAAGGATGACATTTTAATATCTTTTCTCTAATGCGATTTTAATACCTTCACTTGATTTTGAAACGAGTTCATAAAGCAAATGTATGTCTTCACGTTTGTCAATCGACTTGATTTTGTATTTCCTTATGATGGAGGCTAATACAACTTTTTCTTCCATCATTGCAAATTTTTGTCCTGAAAAACAAATGGATTCATTTTAATCTTAATTAAATATAATTGTTTAAATAGCTTACCGATACAATTACGCGATCCGGCTGCAAATGGAATGTAAGAAAAAGGGTGTCGCCCTTCACAATTTTTGGGAAGAAAACGATCGGGATCAAACTTTTGGATCGGAAAATATCAGGAATCATGAGTACAATCAGTATGCTCCAATACACTAGTTCCCAGGAATCATATATTTTCCCTAATAAAACATGTTATTATATTTAAATGTTTTAACAAATTATATGTATAAATAAAATATCACACCGATTTGCGTATCTTCGTCCAAAATTCGTCCAATAATTGGCACTGGCGGATAAATCCTCAAGGATTCTTTTACAATTCTTTCCAAATATTTCATTTCGTTCAAATCCTTTATAGTAATTGCACGATCTTCTCCGTTAAAAATATCATTTAATTCTTGATATGCAAGTTCCTGACAAAGTAAAAATGTACAAAATTGTTCATCTATCAATAATTTATTTTATATATTAATAATAACCTGATGCTCTGGATTATGTCCCAATAAAAACAAGGTCCAGGGAGATTCCTGATATGTTGTATCAATGTCCTATTACATAATGAACAATATTATTAGAAAATCATTATTTATTTCAGATATTTGATAGATATAATACTTCAAACATGAATGTGTCTACTTCTTCTCTTATCAATGTTTCATTTATATTGGCGCCATTTTCAGCAGCATCTAATAAAATATCTAAAAATGCAATACGCTTCTTTTTTCCTTTAATAAAAAATAACCCATTAAAAATATGTTTTTTAAATACATATATTATTATATGAGATGTTCATATATACCATCATTATCTAACATTGTAGATTTTCTTAACAATTTTCTTTTCTGAATTACATTTTGTGTAAAGCCGTGTAATATATCTAAACATTTATTATATATTTTACTGTCATGGGTCAACGAAAATATAAAACTAGGAAACAACCATGGACGTCTACTTCTATCAGTTATGACAGTTGCTATACTAAAATTATAAAAAAATAACTTAAATTCATTAACTTGAAATAAGTTATAATATAAACTCACTCATATATTGATTTTACATAATCTGATTGGAATTCTGATTGGGCGTTTATGATGGTACCCATTGCAGTTTCTAAAAATATATTTATTGTTTATTCAAGGTTATCGATTATATGAAAAATATCAAATGTATTCACCGCATATAATATCAAGTGTTGCATGGGAAATAAATTCAAATATTTCAATTGGTTCCATCGTTTCGCTATATTTTTCTAATGTGTTTACTAATATATCAGATTTAGCTTTAAACACTTCATGGAAAGCTTCTAAAATTTTGAAATGAAATGCTGGTGTAAATAACTTACGATGAGCATACCATCTAGCACCTATGAATAATTACAAGAATATTACTTTTATAACTCTAATAAATATTGGATAAATCTAACCTTTTGCTAACAATAATCCATCTCCAAGCCATGGCACCAGAAAAATATAAAAAAACGATTTTTCAATGTGTTTCGACGAATTAAGCAACACCTGCATATCATAAAAAAAATATTTTATGATAAAAAATAATGCATATAATAATATAATTAGATTTAAATATTTCCCGCATGCCATCATAGTTAATATATTCAAATTTATAGTATAAATTTAAATACTTAAATGTATAGTATAAATTTAAATAATTACATTTAGAGTATCAATTTAAATATTTTTTTTATAAATTTAAACATTAAATAATAAAAAAAAACTTAAACATAAAACAAACAATCATTAAATAACTATATTTCATATATACTGATTGCATATAATTATACTCTAAATGTTTTAAAATACACCTCAATGTCTTCGGCTTTGCTCAAATTAACAGTTGGCATTGGACCGAACCATGCTCGAAAAATAGGTCCATAGCTGTCGAATTTTTCAAAAATGTTATTGACTACATCTAAAATAATAATATATCATTTTATTGATCATTCTCGCCTTAAATTATTTCATTAATTTACCTTTTCTATTGGTCAGAATTTGTAATGCGTTCCCCAAAATTGGTAAACACGGAGGTCCAGGAATTAATTCAAATCTTGCACACCAACGTCGATATTTTAAATATTTGCTAAACACTAATCCCAATATAAGGATCAATATCGTAGTCTGTAGGATGCTTGTAAATCCAAAGTCATCATTATTTCTCCAAAATGCAATGTACTGCTGTTTGTATCAATTTTATTATTTTGATTTTATTATTAGTTATACACTGTAAAATATGTATTTATTTATTATCACCCATAAAAACATAATCTCATACAAAACAGTTAACTTGCATGATCGAAATATATGCATGTTACCAACAAGCCATAACACTGGATTATTTATGTAAAGTATTTACGACTTGACCGAATATGTAAGATTACAGTCACAGAATCTCTTATTAATGATAAAACGATGAGTTTTAGAAGTAGCACATCAATGGAATTTACAAAAAATATATTTTCAATTTTATTCACATATGTTTGATATTTAAATGAAAATTCGGTATATGTTGTTAATATGCCGACTCGATGTCAACTGATGATGATGGCGTTCGGATGCCACAAGCGATTTATTCGCGCATACAAAAAACGTAATTATTCATACAAATATCTTTATATTTTTAACGGAAACAATTAAAATCCACAAAAACTAACTAATAAGAAGTATTTGTTCGTGAAATCTTTTATATAATGCAATATTTTTACGATAAAAAAATGAATACTTATTTTATTCTAAGACAGCATTTTATTATAATTACATCCAATTATTAATATCTATATATTTTTGATATTTATAACAATTCTTGACCAAAGTGCACAGTTTGTCAGCTAATTATACAAAGAGAGCTGGGCATTTTTTTGACCACAGCATTTTTTTGTAGAACTTTACTTTGTAAAAATTCTGCTATATATTATTCTAAAAATTCACCATAAAAATGAATTCTATCATTTTGTCGGAAATACTACATATATTCTTCGAGCATCTTTCTTCTGTAGCTGTTTTGGCATATCATTTGCCTCTTATATTGTATCAGAGAGGGATTTTAAGAAGCATAAAATTAGTTACTTAAATTAGATAATCTTAATGATTAAAGTATAAATATTACCTAGTTTAGTCCAAAATGTTGACAATATATACATAAATCAGGGGTGAGCAACCTTTTTTTACAACGGGCCATTTACAAATTTAAAAATGTTGCGCGGGCCGCACGTAAGAAAATTGGAATAATACAAAAAAATAAAGAACTCAAAGTATCTAAAAAAAAACAACAACAACAAATATAAAATTACAGAAATACTATAAAAAAACGGTGAAAGATATATAAGAAAAAAGTTTATTTAATAAGAAATTTGGCATTGCTTCTTTGCCATCAATTGGTCTATATTTGCTGATACATATAGACGACACAGCAACTCGTACGCAGCTTTCTAAAGGTACATCATTTAATCTCGATCAATGATCGCTTTTAATTATTTTCATTGCGGAAAATAATTGTTAGTACTTCCAAAAAGTGTCATTATTTGCTTTGCATGAGCGCCCAATAGTGAGAATTTTACTAAATTCATGTAATTTTGATAGAAATTATGTATGTCAACATTGTAAAATTTATTTCTTAAATCCGTGTCGTTTTGTAAAATTAATAATTCCATTTGTAACTCATCTGGAACTGTTCCCACTTCTATATTAAATGGTGAAGAAAATATTAAAACTAAGAGCAGTTTTTCCTAATCTTAATATTTAAATCGCGACTGAAATTCCGTTATTAATTTTTCTAAATGCTGGGCATATTTTTGGGTTTCTGAAGGATTTTCTTATCTTAGATGTGTAAAATGTGACATGTTGTTTGATAACAGATTGTTGTTCCAAATTTTTAGTTTTTTTTCAAAAGCATTAATTTTATTAAACGTGTTATGAATAAACTGGCCTATTCCCTGAAGTTCCACTTTAAGACATTAAAATGCTGGGTTATATCGCCGAGGAAGGCAAAATCACACATGTATTCTTTATCTTTGACTTGGGAAAATGGATACTCCTTCATTTCCACAAACAACTGAATATCATTTTTTAAATCATATACCCTTTTAAGCATAGCACCTCTATTCAACCAACGAATTTCTGTGTTGTAAATTACATCACCATATTCACTTCTCAAATCATTTAAAAATTGTTTAAATTGGCGGTAATTTAACGCTCGAGATTTGAGGAAATTAACATAAGGATTTTATTACGAGGCGTGAGAGTGACAGCGTAACGCATGAAATTAAATCACATAAATAAAAAAATGTATTTGCCTATCAATGATTTTAGCATCATTTTCAAAAATTAGTACACTAGGAATTTTTAAAAGTCAAAATGGGTTTCACGAGAAAGCGTGGCGGGCCGCACGAAAGAGCCTCGCGGGCCGCATGCGGCCCGCGGGCCGCGGGTTGCTCACCACTGACATAAATAATGATTGCTTTTCAAATAAATTATTATCAAGGTTATGTTTTTAAATTTTGTCATATATGTTATATAATAAATGGTCAACAGAGGGGTGGGATGGAGGCTGACGACCTTCATTTCACAAAAAAATAATTGTCAAAAATATAAGCTGGGAAGCGGACAGCAGCGCTCTTCAGTATAAAAAATCACTACGGTGCAGAAGGCAACGGGAAACCACTGCACTATATATTCCCATGAAAACCATTTCCATGGTCCTCCATAAGGGGAATCATGCACATGGTCACGTTCCTCAGAAATGATGGAAAGTGGATTAATATCTTATATATAAAAAAAAAAAAAAAATATTAATTATATAATAATATGTAATCGCTTCACGACTCAAAATATATATATATATAACAATACTTTTTTATTCGAATAAAATATGTATATGTATAATAATATTTAAGAATGATAATTTAATATCTATTCTCTAACGCGATTTTAATTCCTTCACTTGATTTCAAAATGATTTCACAGAGCAAATGCAAATCTTCATGTTTATTAATGGACTTGATTTTGTATTTCCTTATGATGGAGGCTAATACAACTTTTTCTTCCATCATTGCGAATTTTTGTCCTGAAAAGCATATGAATTAATTTTAACCTCTATTAAATATAATCGTTTAAATAGCTTACCGATACAATTACGCGATCCGGCTGAAAATGGAATGTAGGCGAAAGGGTGTCGCTTCTTGCAATTTTCAGGAAGAAAACGATCGGGATCAAACTTTTCCGGATCGGGAAAATATCGAGGATCACGATGCAATAGATGTATTATTACCCCAATACTAGTTCCTCCCGGAATCATATAATTTCCTAATAATCATGTTATTATATTTTAATATTTTAATAAAATATAATAACAATTAAAATATCCCACCTATTTGGGTATCTTCGTCCAAAAATCTTCCAATAATTGGCACTGGCGGATAAATCCTTAATGATTCCTTTATAATTCTTTCCAAATATTTCATTTCGTTCAAATCCTTTATAGTAATTGCACGATCTTCTCCGTTAAATATCTCATTTAATTCTTGATATGCAAGTTCCTGACAATGTAAAAATGTACATAAACATTCATAATCGATAATTTATTATATTGAAATAATAACCTGATGTTCTGGATTGTGTCCCAATAAAAACAAGGTCCAGGAGATTCCTGATGCTGTTGTATCATGTCCCTGTTACATAATGAACAATATTATTAGAAAATCATGAATTATTTCAGATATTTGATAGATATAATACTTCAAACATGAATGTGTCTACTTCTTCTCTTATCAATGTTTCATTTATATTGGCGCCATTTTCAGCAGCATCTAATAAAATATCTAAAAATGCAATACGCTTCTTTTTTCCTTTAATGAAAAATAAACTATTGAGAATATATTTTAAAAATACAGATATTATTATATAACATTTATATACCATCATTATCAAACATCGTAGGTTTTCTTAATAATTTTCTTTTCTGAATTACATTTTTTGTAAAGCCGTGTAATATTTCTAAACATTTATTATATATTTTACTGTCACGTGTCAACGAAAATATAAAGTTAGGAAACAACCATGGATGTCTACTTCTATCAGTTATCACAGTTGCTATACTAAAATTATAAAAAAATAAATTAAATTCATTAACTTGAAATAAATTATAATATAAACTCACTCATATATTGATTTTACATAATCTGATTGGAATTCTGATTGGGCGTTTATGATGGTACCCATTGCAGTTTCTAAAAATATATTTATTGTTTATTCAAGGTTATCGATTATATGGAAAATATCAAATGTATTCACCGCATATAATATCAAGTGTTGCATGCGAAATAAATTCAAATATTTCAATTGGTTCCATCGTTTCGCTATATTTTTCTAATGTGTTTACTAATATATCAGATTTAGCTTTAAACACTTCATGGAAAGCTTCTAAAATTTTGAAATGAAATGCTGGTGTAAATAACTTACGATGAGCATGCCATCTAGCGCCTATAAAAAAATAAATAAATGTTATTTTTATAACTCTAAATAAAATTGAGTACGTTTAACCTTTTGCTAACAATAATCCATCTCCAAGCCATGGCGCCAGAAAAATATAAAAATACGATTTTTCAATGTGTTTCGACGAATTAAGCAACACCTGCATATCATAAAAAAATATGATCTAAATAATGCACATAATAAAAAAATTACATTTAAACTTATGGTATAAATTTATATTTTTTTATAAATTTATTCCTTTAAATAACTATATTTCATTTATACTGATTCCAAATAATTATACTCTGTTTTAAAATGCACCTCAATGTCTTCAGCTTTCCTCAAACTAACTGTTGGAATTGGACCGAACCATGCCCGAATAATAGGTCCATACGTGTCGAATTGTTCAAAAATATTATTGACTACATCTAAAATAATAATATATCATTTTATTGATCATTCTCGCCTTAAATTATTTCATTAATTTACCTTTTCTATTGGTCAGAATTTGTAATGCGTTCCCCAAAATTGGTAAACACGGAGGTCCAGGAATTAATTCAAATCTTGCACACCAACGTCGATATTTTAAATATTTGCTAAACACTAATCCCAATATAAGGATCAATATCGTAGACTGTAGGATACTTGTAAATCCAAATTGCATCATTATCTCTCAAAATGTTATGTACTGCTGTTTGTAACAATTTTATTATTTTGATTTAATTATTCGTTATAATCCACTGTAAAATATGTAAGCTAAAATTCAACAATGAATCAAACAAAATACTCAGGTCTTTAATAGACAATTGCTTAGGAAGGGTTACGTTCTCAAGTCTGTAATTAAATATGATGGGCTTCTTTGACCTAGAAAATGTTATTGTTTGATATTTTCCAACACTTAATGGAAAGCGATTTAATATTGCACAATCATGTAAAGAATTAATTTTCAACTGCAACTAAAGGGCATCTTCCGTTGAAGTAACGGATCGAAATATTTTTAAATCGTCTGCAAAAGTGAGATATTACAATAAAGTCGTTATAGATAACGTCGACTTGGACCTCTTGTCCAGTGACTTTTAAAATTTTAAAAACTAAGATGACCCGTGACTTTTGAGCATCCAGGACGAAATCCAAGTTGCCCATCGATAATTCTAATTTCAATATCGTGAAAAATGAATTTACGTAGAAGCATCTTCTACAACTTGGTAGGTCCGGATAGAACAGCCGCTGCTCTGTAACTTTTAATATTAGATTTTTCTCCTTTTGTAAATCTGGGAGTGACCTTCAAAAGTTTCTACAAGTCTAGAAATTACGACAACTTAATATGACTGAGAGGCTTTGTTATTTCAATTTGACACGCTTTAAGAACGAAAGAAGGTACAAGATCGGGTCCAACCGACAGTTTCTAATTTAATTGTCCAAAAGCAAACGTCAGTTGACCTTCGTCGATAGCAGGGGTGAGCAACTTGCGGCACTCGGGCCGAATACGGCTCGCTACACGTGCGGAGCTTCAAAGATTTTATATTATGACTTTTAAAAATTCCTATAGTGGGTTTACAGAGGAACGGCAGCCCACCTACCCTAGGCTTGTTAACTTAATTTTTGGAAATGTTGCGGATTTCTCATCTATCTGATTTAATTTGATGTTTTTAGTGCAGTTGCTGCTATAATTTCCCAAAATTAAGTATCGAGATTTCTTGATATGAAAGGTTACGAAAAGATAGAGATGAATATCGAAGTTTTTAAAAATGGAGATTGGGTTATTTTTTCACTCTAGTGAAAGATAAAGCTGTTTTCCTTTTATGCTCAGATTCAGTATCCATCTTAAAGGAATAAATTATTACACGGCATTATGAGACGAAACATGAGATAAATTATAAAAACATCCTTGGCCAAATACGGAAGGATCAAATATATCAGTTCGAGGAAAATTTAAATAACAACCTTCAATAGATTTAGCAGTGAGAGCTGGTTATACTGTTATTCAAATTTTAGCTAAAATAATGAAACCATTTGCTGATGGTGAGACGATTAAGTAATGTTTAATTGCTGTTACAAAAATAGCTTTTCCTGATAAAAAGGGCATTTTTTCCAAAATCAGTTTGTCAAGATTTACAATGGTAATAAGAATTTAAGACCTGTCCGAAAACATAATTGAAACTTTAGATAAACGCATTAAAAAAAATAACATCAACAATATTTGTTAGAGAAATCGATTCGACTCTTAATATAACTGAAGAACTGGGTTTAATTTATTCCAATAAAAAGAATTAAAATAGATAAATACCTATATAATGAAGCTAGAGAACATATCAATTCCATTGGATAAAATTGTCGGCATATCAACCCATGGGGCCCCAGCAATGGCAAGCATTGACGTAGGAGTCGCTGGAAGGGTATTTAATGATATTAAAAACTTGACAGGCAGAGAAATATTTGTTAATCATTGCATAATTCACCAACAGAATCTTTTTTTTTCGAGCGTTAAATCACTGCCAATTTAGAGAATTGGTATATGATTTGAGAAGTGAATACGGTTATGTAATTTACAACACAGACGTGTGTTGGTTGAATAGAGGTGCTATGCTTAAAAGAATATATAACTTAAAAATCATATTCAATTGATGGCTAAAATGAAAAAAACAACTATTTCCTCATTTCGAAGATAACGAACAGAAGTGTGATTTGCCTTTCTCGTCGATATAACTCAGCATTTGAATGACTTAAAGATGGAGATTCAAGGTAAAAACCAGTTTATGCATAACATGTTTAATAAAATTAATGCTTTTCAAAAGCAAACTAAGAATTTGGAACAAACATCTGTTGTCAAACAACACGTCATATTTTGCACACTTAAGAAACTCGTTCAGAAACCAGAAAATATGCCCAGCATTTCAAAAATCAACAACGGATTTCGAATCGCAATTTGAAATATTTAGATAAAAAAACCGCTTTTAGTTTTTACATCTTTTCTACACCATTTAAAATAGAAGTGGAATCAGTTCCAGATGAATTGCAAATGGAATTAATAGATTTACAAAATAAATTTCCATATAAAACCAGTGTCAAACCACGACACTGGTTAATTTTTAATATTATTTCAGTTGGATTAAAATTGATATTATTTGTTTTATAAATATTTATTCAACGCGGCATAGATGTCATTTTAAATTAATTAATTCCAACGCGCCAAACTACCCACATAAATATTAGTTTTTATAAAACGTGCCGAAGTAATGGGTGTCTTCCTCTTACATACCCCCTTGGTCAGTGTTTTAAAGAATTCCCTGAATTCATAATTTTTGTCGGACACCTATCCGACTACATACTTAGCTCAGTCGCTGTTAACTTGCATTATCGAAATATATGCATTTTACCTACAAACCATAACACTGGATTATTTAAGTAAAGTACGTCTGATTATTATTGTTACAATCCGCGGGTTGATAGCTCGGCTCCCGGGCGCATGGCTAGCGACCTGACCCGTATTTGAAGAGCCTAGATAACCCGGTGGACGACCGTCACAGTCCTGGTATCGGGGTTGGGATGACCGTGACTCTGCTGGAGATTGCGTAGTGTCTTCCAGATGGCAAAGACCCGCCTCTGGATTAGAAGGCCACTTATGTATATATCTGGACACAGTCGAGAGGGTAAAATCCGATACCAACATGGTAGAAGATGTACGTCCAATTCCAGCAATGGCCAAGAGAGAGAAACTCTTTACAAAAAAACCGCATACCAAGACGGCTCAGGTCCCACCCAGTATGGACCTTTTGAAAGACCCTCACGTCACGTGTGAGACTCAGGTTCCTTTGGCCTCAACTACCATGCGAGAGTCTGGTAAGGTCCATGCCCTCAGCGAGTGAGAGCCTTGTGACTGGCAAATGATGATGATGATGATGATGATATATATGTATGTTATATTAACATAATGTTAGAGCACAGACACAGAATTTCTCATTAATGACAAATCAATGAGTTTTAGAAGTAGCCCATCAATGGAATTCACAAAAAAATATATTTTCAATTTTATTCACTTGATATGTTTAATATTTAAAGAAAATTCGGTATATGTTGTTAATATACCGACTCGATGTCAACTGATGATGATGGCGTTCGGATGCCACAAGCGATTTATTCGCGCATACAAAAAACGAAATTATTCATACAAATATCTTCATATTTTTAACGGAAACAATTTAAACCCACAAAAACTAAATAATAAGAATAATTTGTTTGTGAAACTCTATCATAAAATGTAATGTTTTTACGATAAAAAAATGTAACCTTATTTTATTCTCGGATCAGCATTTTATTATAAATTATTTATTTATTTGACTACGATGGATGAATAGCATAACAGAAAGATTCCAAAGCGCCATTCACCCATATAAAGATTTGATAAAGATTTTTCGAATTTTTTTTTTCACTATAAAGATGCAACTAATTTTCCCAAATTTCAGACCATTTGAGTTAATTATCTTATTTCAGTTAGGTTGGTAGTATTATTTGTTTTATTAATATTTATTCAACACTTGGGATAGATGGCATTTGATTAATTAATTCCAGCATGGAAACCTTTACATAAATGTTAATTTTTTTTATAAGACAGGCGGAAGTAATGGGCATCTTCCCTCTTACATACCCCCCTTGATGTTGCAAAAGATTCAGATTCCACTTTAGTTTTCATCGGACACCTATCCGACTACTAACTTAGCTCAGTCGCGGTTAACTTGGAATATCGAAATATATGCATGTAACCTACAAGCCATAACACTGCTTATAATTACATACAATTATTAATATCTATATATTTTAAATATTTATTACAAGTCTTGACTAAAGTGCACAATTTGTCTGCTAATGATACAAAGAGATCTGGGCATTTTTTTAATTTCACATAATTTTTTGTAGAACTTTACTTTGTAAAAATTCTGCTATACATTATTCTAAAAATTCACCATAAAAATGAATTTGTGAATCATTTTGTCGGAAATATTACATATACTCTTCAAGCATCTTTCTTCTGTAGATGTATTGGCATACCATTTGCCACTTATATTGTATCAGAGAGGGATTTTAATAACCATAATAATAAGTTACTTAAATTCGGATAATCTTAATAATTAAAAAAATAAAGAACAAATATTACCTAGTTTTATCCAAATTGTTGATGATATATACATAAACAATGATTGCTCTTCAAATAAATAAATAAACAAGGCTATGTTTTTAAATTTTGTTAAAAATATATTTATATGAATGCTTTTTTATTAGAATCAAAAGGTACATATAAAATATGTCTATGTATAATAATATATAAGTGACATTTTACTATCTTTTCTCTAATGCGATTTTAATTCCTTCACTTGATTTCAAAATGAGTTCATAGAGCAAACGCAAATCTTCACGTTCGTCAATCGACTTTATTTTGTATTTCCTTATGATGGAGGCTAATACAACTTTTTCTTCCATCATTGCGAATTTTTGTCCTGAAAAGCATATGAATTAATTTTAACCTCTATTAAATATAATCGTTTAAATAGCTTACCGATACAATTACGCGATCCGGCTGAAAATGGAATGTAGGCGAAAGGGTGTCGCTTCTTGCAATTTTCAGGAAGAAAACGATCGGGATCAAACTTTTCTGGATCGGGAAAATATCGAGAATCACGATGCAATCGATGTATAAATACTCTAATATTAGTACCTCCAGGAATCATATAATTTCCTAATGAAAAATTGTTTTTATATTGAAGCGTTTTAACAAGTTATATGATTAATTAATATAGCACACCGATTTGGGTATCTTCATCTAATATTCTTCCAATAATTGGCACAGGTGGGTAAATCCTCAAGGATTCTTTTACAATTCTTTCCAAATATTTCATTTCGTTCAAATCCTTTATAGTAATTGCACGATCTTCTCCGTTAAAAATATCATTTAATTCTTGATATGCAAGTTCCTGACAAAGTAAAAATGTACAAAATTGTTCATCTATCAATAATTTATTTTATATATTAATAATAACCTGATGCTCTGGATTATGTCCCAATAGAAACAGTGTCCAAGATATTCCTGAAGCTGTTGAATCCTGTCCCTGTTACAAAATAAACAATGTTAGGAAATCATTAATCAGTCAACCTATTTAATAAAAATAATACCTCAAACATGAATGTGTCAACTTCTTCCCTTATAGATGTATCATTTATATTAGCGCCATTTTCAGCAGCATCCAATAAAATATCTAAAAATGCAATACGCTTTTTTTTTCCTTCAATGAAAAATAACTTATTTAGTACATGTTTTAAAAACAAATATATTAGTAAATAAGATTTAGATATATACCATCATTATCAAACATCGTAGATTTTCTCAACAATTTTCTTTTCTGAATTACATTTTTTGTAAAGCCGTGTAATATTTCTAAACATTTATTATATATTTTACTGTCACGTGTCAACGAAAATATAAAGTTAGGAAACAACCATGGATGTCTACTTCTATCAGTTATCACAGTTGCTATACTAAAATTATAAAAAAATAAATTAAATTCATTAACTTGAAATAAATTATAATATAAACTCACTCATATATTGATTTTACATAATCTGATTGGAATTCTGATTGGGCGTTTATGATGGTACCCATTGCAGTTTCTAAAAATATATTTATTGTTTATTCAAGGTTATCGATTATATGGAAAATATCAAATGTATTCACCGCATATAATATCAAGTGTTGCATGCGAAATAAATTCAAATATTTCAATTGGTTCCATCGTTTCGCTATATTTTTCTAATGTGTTTACTAATATATCAGATTTAGCTTTAAACACTTCATGGAAAGCTTCTAAAATTTTGAAATGAAATGCTGGTGTAAATAACTTACGATGAGCATACCATCTAGCACCTATGAATAATTACAAGAATATTACTTTTATAACTCTAATAAATATTGGATAAATCTAACCTTTTGCTAACAATAATCCATCTCCAAGCCATGGCACCAGAAAAATATAAAAAAACGATTTTTCAATGTGTTTCGACGAATTAAGCAACACCTGCATATCATAAAAAAAAATATTTTATGATAAAAAATAATGCACATAATAATATAATTACATTTAAATATTTCCCGTATGCCATCATAGTTAAAATATTTAAATTTATAGTATAAATTTAAATACTTTAATTTATAGTATAAGTTTAAATAATTACATTTATAGTATCAATTTAAATATTTTTTTATGAATTTAAACATTAAATAATAAAAAAAAAACTTTAACATTAAAACAAACAATCTTTAAATAACTATATTTCATATATACTGATTGCATATAATTATACTCTAAATGTTTTAAAATACACCTCAATGTCTTCGGCTTTGCTCAAATTAACAGTTGGCATTGGACCGAACCATGCTCGAAAAATAGGTCCATAGTTGTCGAATTTTTCAAAAATGTTATTGACTACATCTAAAATAAAAATATATCATAATATTGATTATTCTTGCTTTAAATTATTTTATTAATTTACCTTTTCTATTGGAGAGAATTTGTAATGCGTTCCCTAAAATTGGTAAACACGGAGGTCCAGGAATTAATTCAAATCTTGCACACCAACGTCGATATTTTAAATATTTGCTAAACACTAATCCCAATATAAGGATCAATATCGTAGTCTGTAGGATGCTTGTAAATCCAAAGTGCATCATTATCTCTCAAAATGCAATGTACTGCTGTTTGTAACAATTTTATTATTTTGATTTAATTATAAGTTATAATTTACTATAAAATATGTATTTATTTATTATCACACATAAAAAACAAACGAAAAGGCGATTTTTAACATAGAATATTAATATATCCACATAGTTGCCGAAATGGTTTAGCAGCATAATAGCTCTGGTTACTGGATGATAACCAGAGATAAATATGATAGGCGCCTTTTGATATAGAAAATGTTATTGTTTGACATTTTCCAATACTTAATGGAAGACGATTTTATATTGCCCAATTACGCGAAGAATCAATGTCCAACTTCAACGAAAGGGCATCCATTGAAGTAACAAATCGAAATATTTTTAAATCATCTATGAAAAGTGAGAATTTTCTGGGACTACAAGCACCCGATAAGTATCAATAATAAATTAAATAAATAATAAAGGTCCCAAATTTGAACCCAACAGAATTCCGGAATGTACATTGTGATCATATTACGCTAGGAAATCGTATTTCACATTGTCCGAGTCGTTATAGGTAACATCAACCTGGACTTCCTTGTCCAGTGACTTAGACACAACATTTTAAACACTAAGATGGCTCATGACAGTTGAGCGTCCAGGCCGAAATCAATGTTCCTCATTGATAATTTTATTTTTAAAGTGGTGAAATATGTATTTATGTAGAATCATCTCAAAAAACTCGGCGGGTCCGGATAGAACAGCTACTGGTCTGTACGATTTTATCTGTACGATTTTGTCTGACGATTTTGTCTGACGATTTTGTCTGACGATTTAATCGATAGATTTGATGAGGAGGCTCTGTTATTCCAACTTGACATGTATTTAGGACGAAAAAAGATATAAAATCGGGTCCAGCCGATCGTTTCGAATTTAATTTTCCAAAAGCAAACGTCATTTGAGTTTTGTCTATGGTGCATTCGAAAAATAGGATGACAAACTAATATTGTGGTCAGTATGAGTCCCAGGGTTGTTGAATACTGACTGAAAGTAGCGAGCAAGGGAATCGGCAATTTGTTAGAATTTATGTAAATATGAATATATCCAGTTAATTATTACACTGCCATATGAATATTTTATGTTATTTTAACACAGAATTTCTCAATAAAGACAAATCGACGAGTTTTAAAAGAAACTTATTAATGTAATTAAAAAAATATATATATTCAATATTATTCACATGATATGTTTGATATTTAAAAGAAAAATCTTTATATGTTGTCAATATACTGACTAGATGTAAACTGATGATAGCGTACGGATCCCATAGGCGATTTATTGGCGTACAACAAAAACGTAATTTATCATTCAAATATTGGGTCCACCGAAAAGTTCTGTCGAGATGGATGCCACATGAGTGAGAATAATTTGAACGATAGAGTCATCATATGCACATCTCTGCTTGCACGAAACAAAATCGAACCCTTCTTGGATCGGATGATAACTGGGGATGAAAAGTTGATTACATATGAAAACATTGTAAGGAGAAGAGCATATTGTAAATTCGGAAAACCTGCCCCCTTCCATCTCTAAACCGAAGTTGAGCCTGAATAAGAGAATGGTGTATATATGGTCGGACATTGGAGGACCAATACAATTTGAGCTGTTGAAACCGAACGAAAAGCTGAATTCGAAGAGGTACTGTCAGCAATTGGATAGATTAAAAACAGCACTCCAAGAAAAGAGGACGGCGATGTTGAATAGGAAGGACATCATACTGCCTCATGATATTGTAGGCCACATACTGCTTTGGGGACTCGTCAGAAACTCGCAAAGTTAGGCTGCGAAATTCTGTCGCATCCACCATACTCCCCGGATCTAGCACGCTCCGATTATCACTTGTTTCTGTCCTTACAATTTTTTTTGCAGGGCAAAAAATTCAAAAATGAAGATATCAGACAAGCACTGGTTCAATTTCTCGCATCTAAGATGATTATATATTATTATATTATTCAATAAAGTTTATTCAAGATTTATGAAAAATGTATTATTTTGTTTTATTCTAAAAACGGACGGAACTTTTCGGTAGATCCAATATATTCATAATTTTACCGAAGGCTATTAAAACCCACAAAAAAAACTAATAAGAATTAAATTTTGTCTTACATTATTCTCAGATCAGCATTTTATTATAATTACATCCAATTATTAATATATGTCTCACTTAAATATTTATTACAGACAGTTCTAAATTTTCGGCGGACTTCCGTTTCTTTAATATTTATCAAAAAGGTCGTAAATCAAATTTCATAAATAAAATAATTTGGAAACGTTCATTTTTCATATATTATTATGGACAATTTATATTTCTATATTATGCAAAATTTTGGCAGTACATTTATAAATAATGATTACGCTTTACATAAATTAATAATAGGATTATGTATTTATTTTTGTTAAGTTATATAAATGCTTTTTTATTAGAGCATAAAATATGTGTGTATATAACGAAGACAGTTAATGTCTTTTCTCTAATGTGATTTGAATTCCTTCACTTGATTTCAAAATGAGTTCATAGAGCAAATGCAAATCTTCACGTTTGTTGAACGACTTGATTTTGTATTTCCTTATGATAGAAGCTAATACAACTTTTTCTTCCATCATTGCAAATTTTTGGCCTAAAAAACATATGAATTATTTTTAACCATAATTAAATATAATCGTTTAAATAGCTTACCGATACAATTACGCGATCCGGCTGAAAATGGAATGTAGGCGAAAGGGTGTCGCTCCTTGCAGTTTTCGGGAAGAAAACGATCGGGATCAAACTTTTCCGGATCGGGAAAATATCGGGGATCACGATGCAATCGATGTATAAATACTCCAATACTAGTACCCCCAGGAATCATATATTTTCCTAATAAAACATGTTATTATATTTAAATGTTTTAACAAATTATATGTATAAATAAAATATCACACCGATTTGCGCATCTTCGTCCATAATTCTTCCAAAAATTGGCACTGGCGGGTAAATCCTCATAGATTCCTTTACAATTCTTTCCAAATATTTCATTTCGTTTAAATCGTCTATAGTAATTGCACGATCTTCTCCGTTAAATATATCATTTAATTCCTGATATGCAAGCTCCTGACGAAGTAAAACGTATAAAATTGTTCATCTATCGATAGTTTATTTTATATATTAATATTAACCTGATGCTCTGGATTATGTCCCAATAGGAACAGTGTCCAAGATATTCCTGATGCTGTTGTATCATGTCCCTGTTACAAAATAAACAATGTTATTAAACAATTAATAATAATTTATTCTATTTGATAAAAATAATACTTCAAACATAAATGTGTCAACTTCTTCTCTAATTAATGTTTCATTTATATTGGCTCCATTTTCAGCAGCTTCTAATAGAATATCCAAAAATGCTATACGCTTCTTTTTTCCTTCTATAAAATTAATAAAATAATTTTTAGTTCATATTTAATAAATATGTATATTATATTAAATTGCTTACCAACTTCACCATCCAAATTTGCTGTTTTATCAACCGCATTCTTATCTTTTCGATATATTTTTCTCTCTCTAATCACTCTTCTCGTAAAGCCGTGTAATACTTCCAAACAATTATCATATATTTTGCTATAATTTGTTAGCGAAAATATAATATTTGGATATAGCCATATACGTCTACTTCTGTGTGCTATCACAGCCGATATACTAAAACGTAAACATAAATAAAATTTGTTTATAATATTAATTGACAATAAAATAAACTCACTCATAAATTGACTTGACATAATCCGATTGTTCTTCACCTTGCGCATTTATGTTTGTACCCATTGCGGTTTCTAATTTAAATATGAATAATTTGCATATATTAATAGTTTATGCCAACATATTTTACAAATATATTTACCGCATATTACATCAAGTGTTGCGTGCGAAATGAATGAGAATATATCAATTGGTTTATTGGTGTCGCTATATTTTTCTAACGTGTTTACTAATATATCAGATTTAGTTTTAAACACTTCATGGAAAGCTTCTAAAATTTTGAAATGAAATGCAGGTGTGATCAATTTGCGCTGAGCGTGCCATTTGGCACCTAAAATAAAATTATAAATTAATACAAATATAGTTAGTTATTTAATAGATTTTTTTACCTTTAGCCAATAAAAGTCCACCTCCTAGCCACGGTATGAGAAAAGTATAAAAATATGATTTTTCAATATGTTTTGATGAATTAAGCAATACCTGTAAATGATTAATTTTATTCAATGATACTTTAATTTAAATTTCTATTAAAGTATACCTCGATTTCTTCAGCTCTGCTAAAACTGACTGTCGGTGTTGAGCCAAACCACATCCGAAATGTTGGACCATATGTATCAAATCTTCCAGCAATTTTATTTACGACATCTAAAATCATATATATTCTTTTAATTGTACATATATATTGAAGATCAATTTTGAATAGAGTGGGGTATTCGATTTAAAGCACTTGCATTCAAAAAATAAACCTGTGGGGTCGATGGTAGGGAAGAAACAGAAAGCTTTCTCCAGAAAACGAGAGCAAAATTAAAAAGATATCTGGAAGAAGTGAAACGATTACAGTGAATTTTGTGTTTAGCAGAGGCGGCTCGTGACTTTAAAAACAAGTGGAGAAGTTGAGGCTGAGGTCCTCTTACCCAATATTTTTTTTTCAAAAATAACAGTATTTATTTTTAGTACAATGAGGTCTAACCAAAAATATACTAAGAATTATTATTTTTTTGAATGCGAAATTAAATAAATATATTTTTTATTTACAAATAAATATTAACAAAACTATTACATAATTATAAAAAAACATATAAAAATTAAATAAACAAAACTCTTATTATAAAAATATGTCGTTTATTTTTCGAATCGGGTAGAGAATATGAGACCAGAGGGGCAGATACAAGAATGCCCCAAACAGAACTTAAACAAACGAAAAGCTACCTTCTGTATACGGTAATACAGAACTTTTCTCTAAATTGAAGCTAGCGACCACGTGAGCAGATACAAAACTGCCCCAAACAGGCCTTTACGTAGCAAACGAAAAGCGATCTTCTGTTTATAGAACCTTTCTCTTTACCTCCACTGACCGACCAAACAATTCATATTTTTAAATCACAGGAAAATGAACTACCTCATGACAGAACCTTACTATTAGATAACAATTGGGTATTTGATTGTCAATTTTAGTTGATATTATTAGCCATCTCATAGATCTAAATTCGAAACTACAATAGATTTTGTAGTTGGAATTGAAACAATAATTTCCTAACTTTATTAGTTAGTTTAAAATAAGATTCAAACTGTTTATCTCTAAGTTATAATTTAAGTCAATTCTCTAAAATTATATGTTCGCTTTTATGAACCAATTTTTACTTAATGAACAAAACATAATTGAGATGCCTAGTAAATATACAAATGGCACTTATTTATTTAAAAACAAAATCATTATTAAAAGATTTTTTCAGATCAAAATAATTTTAACTTGTTTAATTTCTGACATTTATTGGCATTTGACGTTACACAAAACTAAGAAAATTTTCAAAAAATGATATTGATATATAAAATATTGTTCAAAGGTAAAAAGAAGTATTAAATTGTATAGCGCATTTGAATTCGTGTGTGAAAAAAATGGCGCATGTTATGTAAAAGTTGGCTAACACTGCTATAGAGAAATTTACATAATTACGTGAGGGAATAAATTTGCAAATGCAAAAATGTAGCTAAAACTCGATTTTACGAACAACACTTATGGATTCTAGATATAACCATGAGTCGAATGAACACATTTCTATACAAATGATTTTACACAAAGCTTCCAGGTGTGCGCAGGAGCGTGCCGCCCATGTGGCCAGATTGTGCGGCGCACACAGGCGCCGAAAGATTAGGTGCGCCGAGAAGCGCCAAGAAGAGAAAAATTATAAATATGACTTCATTAAAATTTCTTAATTCTTTTTCATTAACAGATTTTTTCATTGTACAGGGAGGGGTATAGGGGACCCAATTAAAGTTCTGCACACAGGCGCCGGACACTGACGGAGTGCCACTGTGTGTGCGATGAGTTGACAGTTGTCAACCCGGTGTGACCATATGGGTTAAAGTATCAAAAGCGTTTATTTTTAATTCTTTCACACAAAAATTTGTCTACAAAAATTGTGTTACATTATCAAAACACTCATATAGCAATCGATTTATGAAGGTTCGTTAACGATTTAAACCTTCAAAAGTAACAAAAAATTAAATTAACTTTTTATTTCAAATTCAATCTAAATGTAATAATCGTCATTGACCTCTAATGAAAAGATGAAAAAAATATCGTTCACAGATAAATTGGATACTATTTTTTAAGACCGTGACGAGCAAATTGTTATATATGATTTACCTTTTCTATTGGCCACAATTTGTAAAGCATTGCCAAAAATCGGTATAGACGGAGGTCCTGGAATTAATTCATATCTCGCAAACCATCGCCGATATTTTAGATATCTCTTTAATCCAATTCCTATCAACAGCGCCAAAATCGCTGATAATAAGATGTTCGTAAATCCAACATCCATCTGCAATTATAAATGTTACAATAACCTGTTTTTCTATATTAGGATGCAAATTTTAAGAAGATGATGCAATCAAGTTTATATAAATGCGATATGAATATTAAAAACAATGATATAATATTACGTAATGATTGTATAAAAATATTTTAATATCATACTTTAGTAATCCTGCTTGATTATTATTTTTTAAGTATATTTCACTTGTGATAAATGTTATAGATGTACAGTACTATCATTTATATTCTATGTATACATCACACATGATATTATCAATGGTACATATATATATATATATATAAGAAGAAGACTCTCATAAATTTTAATTACGATATTATTTCTTATCTCATCATATAAATATAAACCAGACATACACAAACATACATGAATAAATACTTCTAAACACAATCAAATTTCTACGAAATATGTTTAAACTCATATGAAATGTATATATGTCATGTCTAATTACTTTAGAATTAAGAAATATAATAATACAACCGAAGAATCATTGCTATGTAACAAATATTTTAATATAACAATTAATAATACGTACCTTATCATCTAAAATTACTATCAATTGTATAACAAAAACAAAAATAAAAACAATCCTAATTCTGTCCACACATAACTAGCATGCTAGCAAATTGACGTCTTGATGCCAACTGAGGTTGGCGGCCTTCAATTCCAACTTCCGTTATAATTATAGAGAGAAGCTAAATGGTACACGCTGCAAACAATAGCAGATGCATCTGCTAAAATATATGGCGGTGAACAAAACAAGTTTTAAGTTCTTAACTGTCAAATTTAAAATCTATTGTCAAGTCCGCCATTTTGACGAATTCAGTGTTGCTATCATTTAAAAATAAATCATATAATATGGGGATATTTTGGCCCCAAAACAAAAATAATTTTATTTTTCAGTATTAACCTAGCCGTGCCAAAGGGGTCTATTCGGAACTTCAAGTTATTGTATTTATCTAAAAAATTCTAAGCAATAAATATAATATATAATCATTGTTCTCAATTGTCTGCAATTGCGAAAAAAAATAAAAACAATATTCACGGGCGTTTTGTCTCGCTCGCATGCGGTACGATGTGCCAAGTGCGAGTGAAATGTATACTAGTGACACGTGCCGCGAGAATTTGGCGGTCTGGCTATCGGCGACGTGGGTGGGCCGGTTATTTACGCTTCATACTGAGTAGTAGAAAAACCCAAAATATCGAGCAAATTATGAACCATGTCGTGAATAATTATTTTTATTCTTAAAATATACAATTTAAAAAAAAAGTCATGATATTGATGAAGGACTCATTAATATCTTAATTTGAAATGCTTGGGGTCTATTTTCCATTATAAATAGACCCCATCGAACGATGCGGTTGTTTTCGGTAAAAGAAAAACGATAGATCGTTATTCCTTTATCGATTTAAACCATTTTTTTGCAAGATAGCACACTGAGAAATTCAATCGTCTTAGTTTTTTATGTAAACAAAGTTGCGATTTGAGAGTGACGTGATTTCACAGGAGACGCAGTGATTATTAAATTTCCCGCTAATCAAATTATAATTGTCGTAATACAAGTAATAAAAACTATGGATCCTTTCATATGCCTACTAATTCAACTTTTGAGAAATGCTAATACATATATTATTAGAATTAAATATTTGCATCATCTATTAATCTTATTGAGGCCTATCATCCATATTAGTGTTCCTTAATACTAAATAATATGTGGCTGAAATGGTTTTTAATTAACGATCGGGTAGTCCGTTAAAAATCTAGGAAAGTGTAAGAAAGTTCACGTGCTATAGGAAAAATAGAACGAATAGTATCGATTTTATATCTTTAATTCACACAAAAATACATTTTATTATTTGCGTTACTTTGCTAAAACAGTATGATGACCAGATTCAGTCGAGCGATTAAGAAATACATTTCTTTAGCACCAGTACGCATTGATTTTTGTGCCACATAGCACGTTACAACATATATATATATATACGATGAGCTTTCATCCACATTTATATTTATAACACAAATCTACTACAGTTTTAATCAAGAATACTGAATTAAATAAGATAATTTTCCTGTAATGCTATTGTACATCAACTAATTTTAATTTATGTAATCTAACTTTGACTTAATTAATACAATTTTTAGTTAACACCGATATTATTTTCCATCTATAACCATTATATTTTGACACAGAAGTACAGATTGAAGACAAATATTTCAATTTATTAAAAAAAAAAGGCGACAAAAGGTTTTATTTAAATGTTTTTATAGTAGTCATGTCATGTGACAATCAATAAATATTATCTAATAAGAAATATACCCAATTGAATTATATGGATAGGAATTTATAGCTGTTGACAATAAGTACACCGATATAATATATGTATATATTGATAAATGCTTTACGAGAATATTTTTATCATTATAGAACACATTATAATAAAATATAAATTAAATATTCGAATAGATCACTGAAAGAAATATTATTATTGATTAAGATGTAAGATAGGTGTATTTAAGAATTTTATTTCTTTTAAATAAAAATAATATTTATAATAATAATACGAATACAGATATTATCTGTGCGAAATAAATCAAATACATCGATTAACTATGAGTAATGGAGAAAACATTTTTATTATATAGTATTTTAACAAAAAACTTACATATTTTGATTAAATGTAGTCAACCTCCTATAGCGCCCAAGATAGGGACCATGTTATTGAAACCCGCCCTATAGAAGACTAAGCACGCATACAAAATTTGGGGTTAGGATTTTAATTGTGTTTTGTAAATTGAACGAAATCAATGCATTAAATATTCTTCCATTCACAAATTTTAAATGACCTTGTTCTATTTATAGTTTGTTCACATGAGCATGGTATATTTTGTTGTCAACTAAAGAGCATTGATCTTTATTTACAAAATATAAAAATAGCGTTTTATAGAAAATGGCAATCTAGAAGAAAGCACTACATGAAGGACAGTCATACATGCCGCTCTATAGCAAGAAGCGCTATAGGAGGGTTGATTGTAAACGTTTAAATTCCATAATTGAAATATAATTTTCGAAATATTCAATATTATGAAATTTAATTAAATATTTTATTTTTATTGAACAGTGAGATGAATTATATTTCATATTTATTCATAACTTCGTTTCTTTGTTCTTCGGATATCTTTTCTCGTTCGGTACATCGCTTTAGTATATTTAATATGACTGTAAACAATATGACGATTACATTAATGCCGTAATACGTTGGTAAATAAATATTTATTAACAAATATTAGAACGTACCTTCTTTATCAGACTTAGATAAAAACATAGCTAGTGCACTAAACCTTTTGACATTTGTTAATGCGATTAAGTACGGCATACTATGTGCAAACCCTTTTTCTTTGACAAAATCACATCCAGTATAGATAATATTTAATATATCAGAGAGTACATCGCATTCCATTGAATTTTTAAATATTGTCGTCATATTAGAAGGGGGAATAGCCTGAAATAATAACATAATGTCATACGATATTTCATAAATTCAACAGTTATTTAACACTTACACTTAAATATGCACTACGTTCCCTATCTCGGCCTTTTAGTAGACGCCAATCGGCTATAAATTGGAGAGACGATTTTGGAATACCGCATACTTCGTTTACATAATTTTCGGATATAATATTTTCGGATTTTAGTGTAGCTTCATTCTTTTGTTCGCAATATGTTAGTTCGTCTATTAAACAATTTTCGATATCGGGATTAAAATATTTGAAGTTTTCAAATTGCCTCTTTAGATTTTGAAAATCCAAGGGTTCGGACATTGCATTTTCACCGGCTTCATATATTTTTCTAACATTGTTTGGTTTAAATAAGCTCTTCTTATTAATATGCTTTATTACAGTTTTGGTAAGTTCGTTGGCACTTGTTTTAGGGGATATAGCTGTTACCGAGGACCCTTTGGGAATTTCTGAGATCGAAACGCGCACCAATGGTTTCTGTAGAAAAAAAATATCACTTTTCATTACGTATTTGCGATAAAATATATTTCTAAGGGGTACCCGACGAAAACCTCGTTTCTTGGTCCTTTACAATAGTCAGCTGGGTTTTAGTCGCTGATCTATTTGTACATATTTCTTTTCCACTATCTAAATATTATCTAAAGCACATTTTAAAAAAAAAACTTTACACTATTTCAAATAGGATTTGTGCCAAATATACAATTATGGTGTTGATGGATTTGAGTTGAAGCAAATTCGAACAAATCTATTCCTGCAAATAGCAGCGAGAGTCGGATACTCTTCGTCTAGAGCAGCGGTTCTTAACCTGGGTTCGATCGAAATCCAGGGGTTCGGTGAGTCAGTCCCCCGGGTTCGGCGGAGGTCAAAACAAACACCCGACTTATTGTACGATATTATGAAAAATGATACGTGGTATGATATAAGTGTTCGGTGAAGGCGCATATGAAACTGGTGGGGTTCAGCACCTCAAATAAGGTTAAGAACCACTGGTCTTGAGTGCAAGAACATTTAAAAATAATTGGCAAGACTCATAAATAGGGAGTGACAGAAGACTAGAGGTGGGTCATATACGGGATACAATGTCGCAAAAATATCTGGTTCCACTTATTACAAATAACAATAAAACCACTTTGGAAGTATGGCAAAACGGTGCTATTTTGGACTTCAAAAGCATCTACGGTCGAGATTCCTCTCAAAGACTAATGTCACACTCTACAAGACCCTCATCAGGTCCGTCCTAACGTACGGATGTGAATGTTGGGCTTTGACAAAACAAGATGAGTAACATCTGGATATCCTGGAGATGAGAATTCTGAGACGAATATTTAGAGTCGTATTCGACGACAGGAAATGACGTATTTAAAGCAAAGAGGAGCTGTACCGACTATATAAGGATATACCGGTCACAGCTATCATCAGAGTGGCCAGACTCCGGTGGGCCGGTCGTGTATCAACGACGACGGAATCAGCCACCGAAAAGGTGAACACCAAAGCTGAGGTGGTTGAATTGTTTACAGAGGGACACTGCATCATTAAAACTTACCGAAAGATGGATTTTATAATTAATAATTGATATAGTATAGTTGACTTTTTTATTGAAATATGACATTTTCGTCGGGTACCCCTTATATTAATTTGAAATCTTACTCGTGATCTCAAGTGAGGTGGTTTCAAAATCGCCTGAATTACTACATCGTCCGATCTACTGCTTCTTCTCTTTAAATCAGATCGTTCGGCCTTTTTTAATTCCAACTTTTCGGAGTTTTCAAATATGTTAACCTCGGCTTGTTCGGTCTTTGCATTAACTACTTTATCTTGAGTTTTTGGTTTATCATCCTTTTCCTGATTTTCCTGTGTCACAAATTTTACGTTGTCATCAGGAGATTTCTGACCGTTAAGAAAAGGTGAGTTTGGTTGATCCTCGGGAGTAGTCGGAGATGATTTGAAATTTTTCTGAAGCAAAGGATGAGCATATAAATATTTACTAATGACTTGGTTTGTATCGCATGAAAATAAATTATATTTACCCCTTTGGTACCCATCCGCGTTATAAGAATACCTAATTGACGACGAACTGCATTATTTCCTGGCTCCAGTTGTAAAAGAGCGGTTAAATCTTCGCCCGCTCTCCGCAGAGATCCCAAACCCTCTAGCGCAGTACTTCTCCGCAATAGTGCCTTTATGTACGATGGGTTTATTTTCAATGCCGCCGTACAATCTGCCTCCGCAGCGTGTAAACTACAAATATTATTTACAAATCAGTAAGAGATTAATCAAGAAATTAATTGATAATCGTACTTGTCTTTCTTCAGATGACAAAGGGCTCTATTGGCATAATATGTCGCATCTTGGTCATAAATATTGATAGCATTTGTATAACACGCTATAGCCTCGTCCCAATTTTTCACTTGAACAAAGGCGTTTCCCTGAAATTATTTAAGAGATCATTTATAAATACTGCACTTTAGATCAAATTATAATTTAAAGTATGTAAACAATAAACTCACCCGTTCCTTTTCATGTTGGGCTTCCATGCGCAGATTGCGATTCCTATCGTCTTCGCTATTTATACTGTCCCCAGATGGCCTAGATCTATTGTTATTATCAATATTTTCGAAGGCTCGGTTCTGTAAATGAAATAACGTTGTATTTGTAAATAAAGAAAAATTATTTAAATATCATTAAATAATGTCAAGAAATAAATACATCGATATTGAAAGAAAAACATGCGTTTATTAATATTTATGCTTCGTGAAGATTTGCAAATTAATTTTAAGCCTGATCTTGATATAACCTCAGATATATAATTCAAAAAACCGCATACCAAGACGGCTCGGGTCCCCGCGGTATGGACACGAAAGGGGAGCCCTCACGTCACGTGTGAGACTCAGGTTCCTTTGGCCTCGACTACCATGCGAGAGTTTGGTAAGGTCCATGCCCTCAGCGAGTGAGAGCCTTGTGACTGGCAAATGATATAATTTCTAATTATAGCTCATTCTTTAAGGTTTGACTAAATTATTTATACATTGTCGTTAAAATTTATTTTGTGGTATCCCCAATGAATTTATGATTAGAGAGCGCGTCCAATACTAAATTTACTCCCCCAGTCAAGGATCAAATTAAACGTTAACTCATCGGCAAATCGCAACGGTTTGGGAAATCCATAGACGATATAAATAAACTAAACAAATACGAATATGCAAATATTTACCACATCATATTTCTCCCACGCGGAATAATTATCAGACGATATTCTCGTTTCCATTTCGGATGGCAAATCTATCGTTTTTGGTTTTTTAGGTTTATTCCTGATCGGAGGATACTCCTAAAATATTTAAATCCATAGGTTAGACAAAAAAATTATGAATTCATTTAAAATGGAAAAAATATATATGAATATGGCAAAAAGGTTTTATTGGGAGAAAAATTATTACTTAATATTTTAGATGAAAAACAAAACTTGTGTACAGAGTAAACTATAAGCTACATAAGATCCCCTTTTCGTGTAACTTTAAATTTTTTATGAGGTGAATTCTCAAAAATTTCAGAATAAATTGAATACCTATTAAAAATCTACCAAAATAATACTGTCAAATTTGTGACATGATATTTCATAAACGGATGAAATAAATTACAATTCAAATTCGTAGGATATGTATGTTGTTTAATGTTTTTATCCACAAAATAAATGTAACTAGGTTTTTTTTTAATGCGATAATTCTCAATGTATATTGTTAATTAACATCAAAATATATTTTTTTTTGTATAAATTTCTAAAATTAACCCTCTGCATAAAAATGGACAGAGCATTTTATTAGTCATATCTATAGGTTTCATCTATTGCCATGTTGGCTTGAATATAATGCACCCTTTATATTTGGAATGGGATTCAAATAATAATAAAAAAAAAAAAAAAACAAAAATCATATAATTAAAATTGATTATACAAATAATATTTTTTCTTATTATTACATAATACATAAGGTATAAAATTAAATTATAAATCATCTATGATACTCGAATGATTATTACTCGGTAAACATATTACATATAGCGTCCTCCTTTTCTATAAAATGGAGTGAAATACGGTGCACTCAAGAAAAAAACCGTGTAAAAAATGATTTTGTTATTAAATGAAATCTATTTATAATATTTGTTCCCTAAATAATTTAAATAGATTTGATTGGACAACAAAATCACATGTTTATATGATATTTTTCTGAAAAGTATGAACCGTGTAAAAAATTAGTTATGGATATTTAGTATTGTTTTTCAATGAACTCCAAATATAATATAAATCCTTTACAGGAAAATATTTTAGGTAAAAGACGGGGTGTTATATTCGAGCTAATATGTTACGTCAGAATCTAATGTAAGCCTTAAAGAAACGGTATTGACAAGCGATTTATTTTATAATATATAGATCCTACAAATAAATTTAAAAAAAATTGTTCATATAATATTTGAGTTATAAACATACAAAATAATAGTATAATTGCGTTTTTATTTGCTTTCTCGTCGGTTCGTACTATATTTACTATGACAATAATTTTTATTAAATTAATAATGTATCTCGGTTAAATGTAAATTTGTCGCAGGGTAAAAAATATTTAATACGACCGCCACGGAGAGACTATGGATATATGTATACATATATTTTAATTAAACGCCAACAACGCTCGAGACGAGTCATTTCTATACTTTAAAATCGTTAAAAATAAAAGCGGAGCTATTTGTAAAATAAAAGTTATAAATTTTAATTTATGGCAATTTGTCGGGATGACAGTTTCACTAAAATGTTTTTTTTTATATATAATTACTCGGTAAATAGAATTTTGAAGCGTTTAATAATTAATATAATGCGATAGTTCATTTGTTTATTAATTAGGACTTATTATCGCGGCGCATTATAACATTTGAAGGACGGATCTATCAATCGATCGAACGTCGCATCGTCAAAGACGAGAACGCGCCGTCCGGGCGGGACTTAAAAATGAGCAATATGCGGAGTCATACCCGAGTTATCGACCAAACTTGCGCTTAGGGTCGTAAACTAGACGAACCTCTGCGAAGCGAGCCCGTTCGTTTCCGGGAACGCGTAATTTAATGGGATTATTTTGGACGAATAAAGATTGAAAAGCGAATTTGAGGTTATAAAGTGAACGGCGATCGGGAGTGTGACAGTTGGAAGGCGAATGTTGACAGCCGGGGACGAGAGGCGAAGTGTTGCCAGGGCGCGGCACCTGCAGGGGCTCTCTGGGGCGCTCTTCGCGATCGGCGCGCTCGAGGCGGCGCTCCCAGCCGCGGAGCTCGGCCAGGAAGGAGCGCAGCTCGGACGAGTTCTCGCGCGCGCGGCGCTGCGCCTCCGCCACCGCCAGCATGTCGGGGCCCGCGCGCCGCCGCCGCCGCCGCCGCCGCCGCCTGCCGCAGCTGCCCCGCCCACAGCCCGCGCGCTCCGGCGCCGTCACCATCGCGACGCCCTCCGCCCTCCGCCCTCCGCCCCGCAGCCTCTCCGCCTTGCCGCCCCGCCGCCCTCCCCCGACCCGATGCACTTTACACCCCGACGGCCTCTTTTCAGCCAAGCTTCCCTCTTCCGCCGGAAATCAAACGTTCGCGAACGCCTCTCTGAAAATAATTATTTATCCGATTTAATCGCATTGTCCGGATTCGATCGATCGATCGATATCAGACGCTCGTCGGTTTGCGGAATTGGAATGCGCTTTCGCAATGTAAACTGAAAATTGACGAATCAATCGAAACGGATATGGCCGACTCTCGCCGACGTTCAGACCGCTAAGATCGATGGCGGTTCGCGACGATCGACCGCCGAACGCTCGCGATCGGAAGGTGGCGCCGATCGCGAACGAAAAACCGCGGTCGCATAACTAATTATTTACAAAATAATTAAATAATTTTCAAATGATCGCGATTCGACGTATCGCCGACGACTTTGACGCGACGGACGAATTAATGCCCGACGACAAACGTCGCGTCTTAACGGCTTTTTTTTTATACACTTGTTGCGCTCCCCGCGGACGACGTCCCGTCTTGGGACAAAAGTCGGGCCAATTTATAAAATCTTCGGCCCAAAAATAGCTACGATTTAATCCGACCGCGTATTTTATATTTATGCATTTTCATAGAATGGATTCATTATTTACTTAGGAACCAAAAAATATTAACGCTTTCCCCTCTGACCATTTTCAGTCGAATCTATGAGTTACTCCCATTATTTTTCATTATTAGGAAAACGAACAAGAAGCATCTATACGGTTTGATCTGACATAATATTTAAAAAAGACATTATTATTTTTAAATTAGGTAAAAATAACTTTAATCTTTTGTGCCAATCCGTCTGTCCCACGGATGGGAAAATGTTAAAAATTTGTGAAGATGTAACGTTTTCGTTGCTCTCATTAAATTATGATTCGTTAAAATATCCACTTCGTGTCCGACAGTTTTCCATATAACGCGCTCCTTTATTGCGCGTATTGCCCCAGTGATGACGAGCCTTTTTGATAATTGGATCAAATTTTATTCATTGTGGTTTTAAATACTAGCCCGTGGGTTAATAAGTCGACGGCGTGACTCGGATTTTTTATTTCCAATTTAGTCAAATCGTCGTAAATATATTCGACCACCATTAATATAAATTGTTCGTTTCAGAACGCCGAGTGATGTCACAGAGGAAAATAAAATCATTTTACCGAACTATATTTGAAATTTCGTCGCCCCTGTTATTTTTTTCATTAAAAAATAAGTATGAAAAATAAACGCAGCCATTTAAAAGCCTTAGTGGCAGTGTCTGATCGGCGGGTATATTCGCTACTACTCGCTTACACCCTAAAGCTTCTGAAAATTCGTATAACGCGATATCCATAAAAAATATGGCAAAAATAATGCGACTACTAACTTCATTTAATGCGATTCTACGGGACTACTCATTTTTTCATTTTTATAGACCCCGCTCTTCTCTTTCATCGTATTCTTAATAATTTTCATTTATTTTTTTTAATATTATTCTATATTTGAACGTTAGAAAGAGAATTTCTCATCTTCATCCGAGAAGTCCTTATTTATTTAATTGATTTTTTGTATCTCAAACGTTCCCTTGTTCCAATTACTCGGGGTCCAACTTCTTCACCAATCACTTCGAAAGCATCCCATTTCTACCGAATCCCCTGATTGTCGAAATCTTCGCGTCCCTCTTTCGCTATGCCTTCCCCGGATCCTACTTAACCACACAATCCTCACTCTTTCAGTATTCGCGCATATAAAGGCAAATCCTACTATGTTGGATCATTACCCAAAGTACAAGTTTGATTGATTGGATAAGAAAACGATCAAATTTGCATAGTCTTAAAATGATTTGCAAATCGACTAGTGTATTACATTATTCTTTTGTTATTAATAATGTTTATTTCATTAATAAAATGTTTTTTCGAATTTTTCAAGGTTTTTTTTTAATCCCCCGTTGATCGCGACTTGATCTTGTCCAGAACATATTCCCCTCGACTCACACGCATCTATTTTTTTCATTATCTAACAGAATTCGGCAATATCTTGACTTGAAATGCTTGGGGTCTCTGATAGACCCCTTCGAACGACTCAGTTGTTTTCGAGTCACCGTGGCGAATCGGTTAACGGGCCCTTGGGATGGCCCTGATTGAAAATGATGTTGAAATTATTTGTAACGCCAGGATTGGCTAACAAAAAATATGATAGGGTATAAGCAATACAAATAAGATGTTGATAAATAAATAAATTAGTAAATATGATCCAAAACGTGCGAAATATACATATTGATTTAAATCAGGCATAACTAAACTAAACTAAACAGTGGCCTTATAATCATGGGGCGGGTCTTTGCCACCTGGAGGACACCTCCGTCTCAGTCATGATGTCATGACTGTAGACAGACGTTCTCTCCAGGTTATCTAGGTTTTCGAATACGGGCCAGGTCGCCAGCCAAAGCCCGGGAATCGAGCTGTCACGCGCGGATTGTAACAATAATAATCAGACGAGGTTATGGCCAATTCGTATTTAATTCACGGTCTGATCGGGTGCTACGGGCACCTCCTGCAGCATACACGTCACCGAATTGGCCTGGATAGCGGCCCTCATAGCTCCGTAGAATCTACGAAACTACGATTATGCCCAACCGCCATCGCCACCACGTCTAATACCGGCACGCGACAACACTCGACTTAACCTAACCTAACCTAACTTAAGTGAGTGTTTTGACTAACTTAACCCAACCTAACCTAACCTCACTATTTAGGTGTTGCACCTCAGTCACAACACCGTCCAAATGGACGGTGGAGAGTTTGGGCCGGGAAATGAAACACGTTTATGTTGAATATTCGTTTATTCCAACCATTTTACGTCGAAACCAAAAACCTAACGAATTTAATCAAGAGTATTGAACATTTAGTTCTTTTACTTTAATTAAATTTTAAAAAAAATCGCTAATAGGATGCGCCGCTTTTTGGTTTTGGACAAAAATATTAACGAACGGAAAGCCGACAAAATATTTTCTCTCATGGGCGAGATTTTCTGATTTCGGTGCAACATCAAAATTTTCTCGTTGCGCGGCTCATTTTTCTAGCCGAAATTCTCAGCTTTATGCACAAAGAATAAAATTTTCTCTTTGTGTGTGTAGTTTTGCATAAATTAAATTTTAATTCTTCCTAAAATTATCTCATTGCGGCTACTTCTCTTATGCAAAGTTGTTCACAGTATAAATTCATTTTCTACGAATTGTTAGCTTTAAATGTTACATACATGTTTACTAGTGCGAGAAGAACATTCAGCAAATTAAAAATTACAAGGGATTGCAAAAAAAATATAGAGACCCTCGGGCCACCTTTGCATCAAGGTCTAAACAATTCTAGCTACGCCACTGAATGCATTCCGTCTCGTCGTAGCTTAGTCTAAGCCAGCGGTTCTCAAGTGAAATTTCACTGTGGCCGCATTATAAAAATCACCGGTCCATGAAAATGTCTCGTGGCCGCACCAAATCTGATAAAAATAGCAGTTGAATTTATTAAAAAAATGGATTAACTTATAAGTTTGTATTCAATAAAATACATTATTTAAACATTTATTTATTTATCTAAAGGGAACCAAAGAGTGCTTATAACTAAAGATAATATAAAAGAACAGCAAATAAACAGAATTATAGCTAGTTAAAAAATAAGTAAAAATGAAAATACATATCTCTCTCTTTGGAAAATATAAAAAATGAGAAACCTCAAAGAATATGTAAAATGAGAAAATGAGAATCAGAAAAAAAGAACCTATGCTGTCATATATATAACATATTGGTATTTATTTATTTAAAAGTAATACAAAATGGAAATTGTTCAACAGTTCTCTTCCAATGCAAAGTCGCATTGTTGCTTCTAAGTTTACATCTGTCAGCTGATTTCGTTATTTTATTTTGATAAAGTGCATCACACTGAATGATCTTTCACAGTATACAGATGTAGAAAAAATCGACAAAATTAATAAAGCAATTATTGCTAATTCTTTATATTGACTTGATTCATGATCAACGTATAACTCCGAACAAAATTTTTGAACAGTATCATTATTAAAACGGTCTTTAAGTACTTTGATCATGACTGATTTTAAGAATGCATATTTTACTACCCAGTTAATCAATTTGAATACCGAAAATGATATTAATCTTTTTTTGTAGTGCTATGTACCATTTTTCATCATTTGAAAAGGGGAAGATATAAAAGTGACAGTTTTAAAAAAATTCAATTCTTCGAACCTTTTATCAAGTTCCAGATTTAAGGATTGAAGACACTGTATTATTTTATGCTTTAATTTTAATTTAGAAGTAGTGTCTGCCAAGTTATCTAGGAAATTTTGAAAAAATAATAATTTTACAAATTCATTTGTAAAAATACATTTTTTTTAAATTTCAACTGTTGGTGGCCGCAGCAAAATCCTCTGGTGGCCGCATGCGGCCACCGTGGCCGCACTTGAGAACCACTGGTCTAAGCCCATAAGCTTCTAGATATCTTCTCCGGCTCTCTGGGTTTAACATGTATTCAATCACATTGACAGGATCACCATCATCAACAAATAATTTGTATCAATCCTGACACATTAACTGAAGCTGTTAATATATTAATACAGTGCACTCTCGATTATCCGGGTTAATGCTGGGGAGGATGATCACGGATAGTCGAGAAACACGGATAACTGAATCACTAATTTTTTTATTTTATTTTCGAATATAATATCATATATACAACACAAATTGTTAATACATTATTTTTATATTCTTTTATTTATCAAGAAAACACAAACAACAAGTAAAATAAATTGTTTTATCATATATACGAACTTAAAAATATAAAAAAGTATACTTTTATATGTACACGAATTAAAAAAATCTGTTATTTTCATTTGTTTTTGAGATTTTTTTATCGAGCTTCTTATTTCACTTCAAAATATTCTTAAAGTTGGCTACATTATTATAGTCAGTCTCTTTGTTCGGCGTAATCTAGCAATGTTTCAATACAATTCAATGCCTTTTCATGACTACTGGTATCTTCTTCGCTTATAGTATTAATGTCATTTTCTTCCTCTTGAGTAACAAGAGAAACGATATTAGGATCGTCCATGCGTTCAAAGCCTGAATCATTTAAATCATGATTGAGCCACTCCTTTACGTTTTCTATATACCCGTCTTCAACAAAATTTTCTTCATTCTCTTTCGAATCCATTAAATCTGTTTCTATGTCAGGAAGAATCTTTCTCCATGATCGAACGAGTGTTACTGGTTTTACTTTTGACCAAGATTGTGCTATCCCATGTATAGCATCCAATACCGTAATTTTTTTCCAAAAATTGATCAGATTATCATCTTCCTCGACAAGAGTTTTCAGAAGTTTTTGACGATAAAGACGTTTCATTGATGATATAACACCTTGGTCCATGGGCAAAAATTTTGTAATCATAAGTCCATCGTTTGTCTTCAATATGCTTTCATTCGGATGAGCAGGAGTATTATCTAGTAACAAAACTGGTTTCTGTGGCAATCCCTTATTTTTCAAAAATAATCGCACTTCTGGGACTCATTTCTTTTTAACTACCTTCGAAAATTTCCGTCCATCCATGCCCTTTCGACCATAACGACGGAAGATTTTCATTTCAGTTCCCTTTAAATGATCGTAGTTTTTTTTGCTTTTCCAATCACCAAAAGCATTTTATGAGTTCGATGCATTTCCACAACACATAACAGTTATTTTTTCTTTAGACGATTTATGTCCAGGAGCCGACTTTTCACTCATCGAAGCTAACGTTTTTGTTGGTAAGCACTTCCAGTACAAGCCAGTTTCATCTGCATTATAACTTGATCAGATTTAAAATTTTCTTTGCAAATATTTTCAAATTCTAGAATTCGTCAGCAGCTTCCAGCATTTGAATCCGAGACGTTCTTCCTGAAAACGTTAGCTGACGAAGCCCATGTCGCTGTTTGAACCTCGTCATCCAGCCTGACGAGGCGTTGAAACTTTCTTTAAGTCCTAGATTCTCGTGAAATGTCTTTTCTGCTTCGATGCACATTTGGCCGCTAATTGGTATTCCCTCTGCTCGTTTTTGATTCCAAATCTTCGAATGTCGACGTTTTCATACTCTTTCTTTCCGAAGGACCTGCAGAACTATCACAATCTCTAGCAAACGCCTCTGATTTATTTTTTTGTTTGACAAAAAATCTGCTCACTGCTAGGAAGCAAAGCAACTGAATAAACAAACTACGAAAGACATTTGGAAAGAGACCGAAGATTTCGTGAACATTCGATTTTTTAGAACAAACGAAGTCCAGAGAGCTCACAAATATGGGCAATAAATATCGAAATTAATGGCAGGGCGACGTTTCTGTGTGTCCCTATGCGTATTTCGTTCAAACAATGCGCATATTCAAGATCGCAATTCATTAATGCGTCTTATAATCATAATAGAAAAAAATCAATCAAAATATTTTCAGGCACGGAATAACCCGCAAACCGGATAATCCATGCACGGATAATCGAGAGTACACTGTACTATAATAAATTCCATTTTACGTACAGACTTTTTTTTATTTATTCATCCCAGCATTCAACATAAAAATGAAAGACTGAAAGTAGAACAATAATCTATGGACAAGCGTGGAAATTCCTGTTGCTGTTTGAAGTTCAATGCATGACTCGATATGACTTTAATCTCGATAGTCTACAAACACGTTTCTCCGTATTGATACAGATCATTTCCATTTATACACGCGATTATGTATTAAACATATCATATTTTTCTAATGCAGTGTTTATAATGACATTTTAAAAAAAATCGTGCCGTCCATTTTCGTGAAAATTGCCAATTAGCATTCTACTTTCAATTGGTTATTGAATGACTTTTATTTCGACGCATTTCAATGCGTTTTGCCTCAATTTCTGCGTCGGGTCCACCGAATGGTAACAGAGGCGGGAGTGGGGCTCCGGCCGCTATTACTCCAAACAATATCCGCGAAACATTTTACTATCACTGCCAATTCAGCAACAGCCGGTAGTGGTCCTACAAATGATTTTGCTCTAAAAATCATACGCTCATGTGTGCTCGAAATAATTGTATTCGCATACATTATGTGTATTACTGTTGATTGCTCGTATAATCAATTTAATTTAAACGTACGAAATAATCAACTATAGTTATAAAAAAAATGTGTTCCTATAATGTAATTTTGCAAAAATGAGTGGTTGGTTGGATGAGCTTTTCCTGAAATATACGCAAAACCCCATATCGACATGGGGTCCCGATGCTTCAGCTTTTTTGTGTTCTGTCTTCTGGCAGAGCACATTGGATCTGTGCCTACTGAAAACATCATCAAGGTCAGTAATTATTTTTAAATATTTAATTTGTTTATACACACAACCCTTCATGTTGTTTTTAAATCATTAAATAAATAAAAAAACAATGGTGTTTTGAAATGTCTTACTATAACAAACATATTTGGTTACGTTGATTGATAATATTAATATTTTATAAAATTTTCTTTTGCGTTATATACAACTTCACTAAACCAAATATTAGATGTACCAGAAAGAAAATCATTATTTGCTTAGTTAAATTAAACTCTGCTCTAATTTAACGTTTTCCAGACTTATTGGCCCAAAGGATTTTTAACCAAGTTTTTTTTGGTCTTTATTTGAATCGGATATCAGAGATCAAACCATATAGATGCTTTTTATTCATTTTCCAAATGAATATCTCTTAATATATTGGTAAAAAAATATATAACGAGAGTAACTCATAGATTCGACTTTAAGTGGTAATAGTAGAAAGAATTAAAATTAATTATTTTATTCATTTTCCATCAAATTTAAGATAACCCTTCAGAAATAATACTTCTATGTGACAATGCACACTCTTAAAGCATAAATAACCTGTGAAAAAAATCAAGGGATGAATTAGAGGGGTCTTTAAAACTCCACCGTATTCTTGAAAACTTTCTCTTTCAGTTTATTATCTGTTTATATTAAACGAACACTAATTATGTGATTAAACAATCTGAGTAATTTATATTAAGCTCTTTTTTACAAGGTTTTGAAATAACACGGTCACTGAAAAGAAAAAATGCTATATTTTACAAATTATATGTTTATTATACAAATTATATGTTCTAACACGATAATAAAAACAACTTGTGAGACAAATAAACACAGAAGTTAATACCGGATTTCCTAATAATAAGAAATTTAATAACACAAAACATTTCATTAGATTCTAACACATCAGATGTGGCGTTAGTTTTTTTTTTTTTTAATTAAAATACATGTGTATGCATAATATTGTTATATTATATTAAGCCAACTGTACCGATGGAGTCTAGTAACCTCAAGTTTTTGATTTTTCTCGAATAACTCTTTTATTATAAATCCTTCATGTGACAATTTTTTTTTATTTGTCTAAAAAGGTCTAAAGAATTAATGGTATAAATAATTATTGTTAAAAACAACTATACTTGCTCGCAATTCACTCTTTTACACGGTTGATGAAACGTATCTACCGTGTTAAAAATAATTGAGCGTATATTCATTTTCGCATGTGGTGATTAAAAAACTAACTGAATAATGCATTTATAAAATACATATTATTTTTATTTAATATAATAAATAACGTTTTTCTTTCTGGTACTCCTCCTCTAGAAGCTATGTATAATCGAACGTTATCTGAATAATCATCGACAGACTCTCAGCGCTATTGAGATTCAATTGATGATAATATTTATTATTTGCACGATAATTTCAATGGAATCTCATTGATTAATCGGTATTTATTTAATATTGGAGCGCAATTTCGTCGACTCTGATACATATTCAAATCGGTGAATGAAAGTAACCCAACTGCATCATTTGGTGTGAAGCGAAGTGCGATTCGTTATATGCAGGAAACGAGATGATTTAGAAAACATCAATCCGGTGGAGAGAGTTTGGCTGATTCCGTACAGCATCATAAATAAGCCACTAAGTGTAACACCAGTGCCGTACGTGACGCATCTGAAAATTAAACAAAATCGCGCAGAATCAATAGCCTGCAACAATTTGCACAACACGTCGAATAATTATTATTTTATTTCGATTTTATTGCGCCGCCACTGGACCATTGAATACTATGATGATGTAACATATTCACCGTGCGATTATTCTATTCATCAATATTGTGATTTTTCTGAGCTGTTATTATATTATTTATATTAATATGTGTACCCTACATTCAATATCCGACACTCATTCATGCTACACTTTCTATGGATATTAATCACTAATTTGCTACGACTTTTCCGTCGGGCATAATGAGATGTTCGATTCAATATTTTTTTGAGGCTGCATCAATAGCCTTAATCGCGTATTGATATGATTATATACGTACGTACTTCCGTTTTGCAATAACATTTGATTTGCGAAAGTCATGCCGTATCCGCGAATAATGTCTTCTGGAATCCCGTGTTTTATTATGCCATTAAAATTATTGCATACAGTGCATAAAAAAATCGTTCCCATAATAATTTTAATTATTATGAGACATAATTTTTTTATGTAGTGTGTGACATAAATTATGCGATTTAGTTTTCATAATAATTTTGCGTAATTAGTCGGTATTGTTTACTTGGTTACATAAAGTATTGACGTAAACGCGGCTGATCGTTTAACTTTTATTCTAGTAAAAACTCAATAAAATATTAATTTCATATTTTTTCTATACACACCGGAAAAGCTTAGGCACTTCCTCGATTAAATTAAATAAAATAATACTATATTTAATACCGGTATCAAGTAAAATTATATCATTGCTATAAATTTCACTTTTAAAAGGAATATTTTCAGAATTATTGCAATACGAATAAAAAAATGTAATAACATATACACGTATATAATTAAATAGTAGTTCTGAGAAAGTTTCAGTAATCTTTTATATAATAATATCTGTCTTTACTTTCTAAGATCAAATTTAATTTCTATATATTATATAAACATTTCATTCAATATTAATCTTATATCGACTGAAAATCTTTCAGAGTGTGTTCCACAATCCTGAAAAATAATAATCAGGTTGATCAAAGTCTGAACAATTATGAGAATTTAGTAAAACATCACAGTTTAAATCTAGTAATTTTAATTAAATTACATAAAAAAAATATATTGTAGAAAAAAAATTAGATAAAAAATGAACATCGAAAGTCGTTTTCATGTTTTCGATATTCTTAACCTTAAAATAAATAAATAATGTATTCTATTGAATCGGATATCATATCAAACCCTATAGATGCTTCTTAATAAATTTGCAAAAAAAATATTTTGCAAGTAACTCATAGATTCGACTAAATGTGGACAGAATGGAAAGGGTTAAAATTATGTTGAATAAAAAATGATACTTGTTCGGGTGAATATCCTGGATGAATAATTACATTCTATTCGTATTTCACTAATTTATCCCGAGTAATTTTAGCTATATGAAGTCTCGTATTATCGTGTTAAAAAATAGGTTTTCTCTGTTGAATATTCTGGGTCTTATTTCATGAATTAACCGCTAGGTTCAATTTAAGCATTGCCAATGGTACCTCCCCTTTAGTAAATCACTGTTTTTACGACATCGATTAGATAAGATAACCCAATTCTCATCCACTGTCACAAAATGTCGAAGAAGTGCTGAATTTTCTTATAATTTTATTACTTAATTCCTTAATAACTCCACTATATTGATAAAAAGGACTTTTTTTACTAATATGTTCGGTTTTGGCATTGCCGGTGGTATCTGTTCTTTAAAAAGCTGCTGTTTTTGAAATATTGGTTCAAATATATAACCGAAAAAATCTTGCATTTTCTTTTAACTTTATTAATACTTGACACATTCATCATTTAAATGATGAATTCAAATCAACCCTGTTTATGAATATTGTCAGTTATTTTTAAATGTTCTTGCACTTTCAACCAAGAGTATCCGAGTGTATCTGCTCTTTGTAGAATATATCTGATCGAATTTGCTTCAACTTCAATCCGTAACACCTCATTTTAACTTTTTAACGTTACCCTTTCATTTCGAGACTTTTTTAAGTCAAAATTTCCACATCTAACTAGTTTGAACCATTTTCGATACTGCCGAATAGTCAATATGACCCTGCAAATAATACCTTTTGTCGCATTCGTTATATTCAATTTTATAAAAATTGTTTATCCGACAAAAATCCTTCCAATTAAATTAGGGTGTAAAAAATTTTTTTTTTTGGTGAAAAAGATGCTTTAGATGCCCATCAACCAATAGCAAAAGAAATACGTACAAACAGATCAACACCCAATTTACAACTGAAATTAAAAAGGACGTTGTCAAAAAACGACATTTTCTTCGTGCACGTCTTATATGTTATTATTTAACTAGATAAAAATGAGGATGTCTGAAATAAACCTGCAATTCCAAAATTATGCATGTCAATTGTTATCTTTTGGCTTTAATATTAGTAATATCTTTAATGCTCTTGCGACTTTTTAAGATATATATTTCTTGGACGTTCATAATGAAGTAAAAGTAAAGATTTGGTTAAAAATACCATTTTTTTCTTACATTGTAATATCCGTTCTAATATTTAGAGAATTCCACATTAGTCTCTTCTTAAAGGAAAACTTCTTTTTTCCCAAGAAACTTAAAATAAATAATAAATTAAGTTTTCAATAATTTATATTCTTAGAAAAGGTATATCATCGTAAATGGAATATCCAGTCAAGAGTTTGAGAATCTATGATGTAAATCCTGATTTATGTTGCGTAAAAGAAAAATATGAGAAACTTGATGTTTTCATTTTTATTATGTAACATAGAACATAAATGGAGTGAAAATCTAGATGAAAATATTAAATTAGCATAACAATTATCATAAATATAAAGTGTAGTTAGTATGCATTTATTTTCTTATTGTTTTAAATGTGTCATCATAGAAAAATTTGTAAGAAAAACATTAAAACTTATATTGCTTTTTAATTTTTTTAAATTAATATTTTCCCACGAAATTGCATTAGTTTACAGTTTCGAAAAATATGTAAAAAGTAATTTACTAAAAATCATAAGATTTAATTCCTATGACTCATTTTTTACGAAAATTGCATGGAATATAAAAATACTATATATTTTAAATCATTTTTTAAATTTATTGATATAAAATTTAATATATACATTTTTTTACACGGTTTTGATATAACACAATGATTATTTACTATTATTGTCAAGTAGCAATGAATATTATTATACTAATACGATTTTCTATACCACAATGTTGTTCATTTTTAAAATAACACAGTTTTTTTTAATACTAAGAAACCAATTTACAATTTTTCTATGGGTTTTATCATTTTTACGTGCTTTTTGATTGAACGTATCTACCGTGTATAAAAAATGATATTTTAATTTAATTTTATCGATAATACGCTCTCAATAATTTTCTAAAATAACTAGGTCGCGTTTAATAAATATCAAGAAATTTACCAAAATCATGATTAAGATTATTTCAATTAGATTTGCGGATATACGGATGTATATTCCAGTTTCGATAAATATTATTTACTACCTCATCGTGATGCAACATATTTAATATAAATTATTATGCAACGACTCGTGCGCATCTGTATCTAAAATTATAATTAATTATAACGTATTGATAAATATGTATCACGAGTACAGTTTCACTCTCTCCGGCGCCGGCACAGTACTTTCATCGCCGGTTCGATCGACCCGATTTTTTTTTTACTTTTCAATTTGAATATTTGTTCCCGCGCATCTCATTAATTAACCTCGAGGTACACTGATCTCACACCTATTGTGGCAAATCATAATAAAATATATTGAATGTATTCTCACATATTTTTTTGCAAAAAAAAAAACCACTTCAACAATCGCATTTTTATTAACAATGTATGAATTTCCTTGGATAAAATGAGCTTTGTTTTATTTGCCATACAAAAACACATTAATTGATATGGTTTTTATAATATTGAGATTTTAATCACCAATATCACTCCGAAAAGAACAATGAGCACGATCGTGCTTGGATAAACAAAGAAATACATCTCGCTGATTGCTGAATATATTTTATTTTTCTGTCACGATATATTTGCATTCTATCCATGTTTTTGCAGTGATTTTATATGCACAGTTACTCCTTTGAACTGCATATCATCATCATCAAGCGGTTTCTGAACTTTGCAATGGTGCTAAACTGCTTAATATATTTAATGGAATAATATTATTTTATGCCGGTGTGAAAAAAATCGTGCAAAATATGTTGCAACACCGCGCCGTGGGAAAATGGATGCCGTTTGCAATAAACTTTTTTCAAGTTCATCTCGTAAATTTATCTGCATCTAAAATGATCCATAGTTATTAATTAAAATTTAACCAATCAAACGACGTATTATCTCACACATTCCTCATCATTCATTAATCCCAGAATTGTTTCGAAAAAAATATTTTTTGAAGCCCTGACAAAAAGTGGTACAAGGTATTGTATTAATTAAAAAAAATATATATCAGGTTGCTCGGAAAGTAATTTCGTTTTTTTTTATGAAGATGAAACACGGGTTTCTTATAGTAAATAAATATTTTATTGAATCATATATTGTCTATTCTGGTCCAATACCTTTTGCCATCTTTCTAGCGGTAACATGATTCCACGCTCATAATTTTTTTGTACTTGCTGGCAAAAAAGTGATCCAGATGATTTTTGACCTCCTAATTTAAAGTAAAGGTTTTACCGTCTAAAAAAAATTGTAGAGACCGAACAAATAATAATCAGAAGGTACCAGATCTGGAGAATATGATGGGCGTGGAAGTATATCTCATCCAAGCTGTAAAAGCTTTTGGCGAGTTAACAAACCTATAATAGGTCTCGCATTATCTTAGTGGAACACTACACCTTTTCTATTGATCAATTCTGACATTTTCTGTTCAAGTAAATCATTCAATTTGTCCAGCTGATGACAGTACACTTCAGAATTGATCGTTGTGTTGTCCGGTAGAAGCTCAAAAAAAAAATACTTTGAAAATTACTCCTACAGATAGCATCACCTTTTTTGATGATTATTTTGAGCCGGTTCATCTCTTTTAATCCATGATCTCTTGTGTTTAACATTGCTGTAGACCCATTTCTCGTCCCCAGTGATGATACGCTTCAAAATTGAATCATTTTCTTGACGTTTGAGAAATAAATCAGAGACGTCAACGCGACAGCACAAATTTCTTTCCGTAAGAACATGAGGAACCCATATGTCTAGCTTTGAGATTAAACCTAGGCGTTTTAGATGATCATGTAATGTCGCATTCGATCAATTAAATCTCTCGGCGTTCTCACGAGTTGTTATTCGCCGGTTTGCATCAAGTAATGCCTTTATTGTGTCTTCATCAGCTTCAACTGGCCTACCAGAACGTGGTGCATCTTCAACATCAAAATTTCCGGATCAAAATTTTGCAAACCAGTTTTGGCACTGGTGTTCTGTCAATACATCTTCTCCATACACATAGAATATTTTTTTTCTTGCTTGAACAGTATTTTACCTTTTCGATATTAAAAAAGTAAAATATGCCTGCTATATCAGCTGTCAAAATATATTAATGATTATGCGGCTTAAGTGTGAAATTGGCTGTTAAAAAAAATCAATTAAGTCCTCTGTTTGTTGTTGGGAAAAAACGAAATGACTTTCCGAACAACCCAATAGATAGTTTATTGTTCGGCAATTGCACTTTTCGAGAGAAAATGTTATATTTTTTCATTCGAAACCGCAACAAACATTTACAGATTCGATTCGACATTTTCGTAAAATGTTTGAAAATATCACTGCATTCGAAAGTGGTTTACATTTTTTCGGTTATTGCATAGAGAACAGAGCACGGAGTGTGCCCTCGTTTATTTTATAATACCTTATGGAATTCTCAACGCATTATCTTTTTTCCGTAATGATGCCATTACCGTTGATGCACTCTTGTTTCACATTTTCCCAACAAACGAAATGCTTTCGTTTTCGGGTGAAATCTATATCGTTTTATGGTGTTTCGATTTCCAAAAAATATATATATATAAAAAAAAATGAACAACCATTTCAATTTCTCTTGCGGTTTGTGGTTTTGTGAAACAAAACTGCAATTATATAGACAGGCGTTACGTTAGACGTAAATAATAGCGTGTGTTCAAGTTTACGTACATAGGCTTCGAGCGGTAGTCAACCGTTCTAATTACTATGTGAGATATGGAATTGCAAGGCTTTTCGTTACACGCAGAAATTCTTAAAAATATATAATTGAAGGTAGGTGAATGCCAGATAGTTACAAAGCTTTTGAGTCTTGCAAAACGTTTAGAATCGATAATGAAATCTCAATAAATCATAAGCGTATCACGTTTTTTATATACTACGTCTCATGCCTCAGGACAATCATAAAATTATACGATATGTTTTTGCTGACTACTAATTCCTTACTGAATATTGGGGAGACATTATAAAAATGGGTATTTTTTAATGTTTAATTATATTACTAATCTCCTATAGTGATCCAGACAATTTTTGTTAAATTTACAAACAAAAAAATTACAAAAAAAACCCAACCCCAAATTGTATATGGATCCTAGTCTTCCATGTGATAAGTTTTATATAGCTTGGTCCCTATCTCGTCGCTATAGCAGAGTTGACTGTATTCTAGCCGTGCCGATGGGGTATATTTGGTACCCCAAGATTTTGTTCTCGAATAACTCTTTTAATATAAATCGTACATGTCACAAACTGTTCGTATTGGTTTAAAAAAGTCTAAAATATAAATATTATAAATAATCATTAATGTTTTATCTCGCTCGCATCCAGTGCGATGTGCCGAGTACGACTGAACATGCGAGTGATACGTGTTGCAAGAATTCAGTCTGCGGCGAGACATCGCCTAATCTGATACATGTCATATTGATTTGTTAGAAAATCAAAGATATTGCAGAAGAATTCATCAATATCTTAACATGAAATGCTTGGGGTATCTGAGATACCCCCTTCTGACGACGGGGTTGTTTTTGAGCCTCCGTTACGGATGGGTTGAATTAATATACATGGCTTATCTGAGATTAGTTAAATAATATACGGGGTCTGCTATCTGTATATTTACAGAGATCTGTATTGATTTCAATTCTATCCTATATACATATAAGTATAATTTAAAAAACCTAACCCTAATTTTTGTACCGTTGCTTAGTCTTCTATAGCGTGGTTCCCCATCTGCAGGTGGGTTGACTGTATATCTATATTTTTTTTACTTTTTCGGCATTTTGGCATTTCTTTAAATTAAACTAAATTAAATGTAACCGTGTATATAAATTTAGCAGTGCAAAAAAAATATTTAAAGGTTAAAATTGAAGTTTCATTTGTCTAATTAAATTATTACAAAATATGTCTATTATCTAGAAAAAGTCTTGTATTTGCAGCCGCTGTAGTTTTAAAATCCCTGTTGCGGCCCTTCAGCTAAAAAGTTTTCCCAGGCCTGCAGTAGAGCCTGCCAATTTTTATGAAACAAAATCGTTATATATTCATTTTCTGATATCGTGGAATAGTTCATATGGCATATAAAATTCATTTTATTCGATTTTCCGATTCTTTTTAAATGTAACATCCACTGTGGAGACTGTGGAGACGAAAGTTTCTCCAAAAATTCTTGAAAGATTAACCGAGAATTGCTCAGTCAAGGAGTTATATACGTCATTTTTTAATTTTAAATCATCGCATTAAATAATAAAAGTATTAGAGTTTTCTATAACAACCTTTTGGGCTCAATAGTAGACTGAAATTACGATGGCGATTCTGATATTAAGCATAATTCTACTAAAGAAAAATGCTATTAGTCGATTTTTCAAGATCTGACAGCTTTAAAGCATTACGACAACCACAAAATAAGTATAGAGAGGTATGTAATTGTCTTTGCCTATCCATATGCAATGAAGATAATGGAACATTCGATATATGGCGATATACATATATCGAAAATAGGAGCAGGCCATAAATAATGAAGCACAATTCTATGCATGTATAATAATTCTCGAATTTTTTTGTTGATTCTTTGGTTTCCGTGACGAGTACCAAAAGTGACAGTTGAAGGTTGGAAGCATTGAAGATAAATGAAATCGTATTACCATAATAGCTCTTCTTTGAAATGAAGAAATGGTTCGAATAGTTCGAGTGATTCCGTTCCCGATGTTTAAAAAAAATGGTGCTTGTTTAAAAGATTAAGAATCTCACATCATATTACATATCCATATTTCATAAACTTAGAATGACATAGAAAATCAGCAGTGAAACAATATAAAAAAACCCATCTGGTGCAAACTAGTATTAGTGTTTTCCAAGGCTTTTTTTTGTAAAATATAAATCATTTAGCTGCCTCCGTGCCGTAAGCCTACCACTATTATTTAAAAAGTATTTACTTATATTATTTTTAGTGAAAGCGCATTGTATTTTTGTGTCGACGAAATTACTATCGCTTATTATATATAGTATTTTTGGTGAAATTGACCATATTTTTCTGAAAACGATTTGTGTTTTAATGATGACGATAAAAACCTACTGCACTTTTTAAAGAAAAAAGCCCTGTCGTTCTCCATATATTTTTACCTATTTTTATTTGTCGTAGGGTTTTTTAGCCTCTATAAAAACATAATTGTTTATATGAAGTGGTTTTCTTTGTGCTCTGGTTTCATTAGGACTGCATAAGAACTTAGTTGTTTTTATATGTGGGCAAAGGCACGCCTTCTTATGGCTAGATTGTGCGGCGCACACAGGCGCCGGAAAATTAGGGACCCAAGAGGGTAAAAAAATATGAAATAATAATTTAGTAAAATGAATCACACTTCTTAAAATCGACTTCGATTATATAATATTTTATATACAAATGATTGTCCGCAGTTCGTCTTTTCAAGCACTCTAGACGTACAAAGACGATAATTCAAGTTCTGCCATGTTTTCTTTATATAAAAAGATTAATTACTCGATTCAAAGATAAATATTGAGTTCAGACGTTGTGAGACTGAATGGCCTCACAACATCTCTGACAGTCCAACGACTTTATTTCATTTTTTTATGATATCATCTCGTAAATCATGCAATAAAGACGTTTCCGTCACATTCTGAATGCACGAGATGCCGGAATAACTGAGATTTACATTCGGAATTGTAAGATTCGAAATTCACTGTTTACTTTCACATATGTGGCCATCACTCTAAAAAGGACCAAGCTGGCGAGCACGGTTGAGTTGATGGCGAACACACCTACTTGACCAGCCGTTCATGGCAAATTTACGAAAGCAATACAAGTAATTTCTGCACAGAGGTAATTAATTAACCACGGCTCACCAATCCAATAAGTGAAAATATTTAAATACGTTGCTTTCCATGATACGTGGAATGATTTTTGGTACTGTTTTCCAATAGCGACCTTTGACTCTAAAATCTGATCGCAGATACACCGCGCTATTGTTTCTCAATGGTTTAGAGCTTTTTTTTGTCGAAACAGAGAGTCAATGCAGATAGTTCAGACACCACGTAAGCATTGCACACGAGTGCAAGAGAGCCAGCCCCGTGAGAATCTCATATGATTTCACACAGCTGAAAGCAAAAGCTGCAAAAAGGTGACCACTTTGTTCGTGAGCTGTGCAAACAAATTAATCATTCCGTGTTTTTAATGCACCGACGCTATTTACGAATTTGCTCCGATTGTTTGCGTGTTTTCTCACAATTTCACTGTTTTCTAGTATTTTCTTGGTCGTGTGACAGGCCGGTGATTGCACAGGACTCGGGCCATGTCTTTGTTTTAATCATGCACATTATCTAAACTGTCACGAATTCAAATTTGATCCAATAATCGAATTGCAAACCTCGTATACATATTCGCAGGGGCGCCCCATCCATATGGCCTAATTGTGCGGCACACACAGGCGCCGGAAGAATAGATGTGCCGACAGAGAAAAAAATTTTTTAAAAGCGAACAAATTTTGATAATAATTTTGTATTTATTTTAAGGGGGGTATAGGGGCTCCAATTAATGTTCTGTTCTACTAATAATCTACGTTTAACTCGTATGATAATTTATATGAATATAAGCGAATATTTAATTAAAATAGTTTCTAATACTGAATTACAGATTATAAAATAGGCAAGTCATGATAAGTTACATGCTTACTTTCCACCATTGAACCTAAATTGATTATCTATTATGTCAAGATTTTAATATGGATTATAATGGCCTTCGCGTATAAATAAAAGTAAAATCATGACAATGGACATGAGAGGTCATGCTGACATGTTCAGGAGAGCTTTATATCGAAAATTGCTTTCGAAACAGTAAATAACTTTATTTAATTTGTTGCCATTTTAAGCATTGCATAAATTAAATACAATAAATTGCATGTTATACGTTTAAATTAAAAAATACGTAAGATCTATTGTTAAGTGTGTGAATGTCATGAAGCTCTTTCCAAGCTTCCTTATTTTTGTTGAGTGACTTTGGCATAATGCCTCATTATTAATCAAAACATATCTTATCATATTGAAATCAAACTCGAAATATTCCGTCACGTATTAGGTAAAGCGGAAAGAAATGACGTTTATGTATTGTGACAAAAAGTATATTTCAACAAAAGCTGTACAATATTATTCTTTAAAATATTTTCCGTTGTTATTTATTATCTTCCTCCACAAAATAGGCAATTATTTAATACCTCTTTCTTAAATATCAACATTTTTATTTTTTTCTATCTCAAAGCAAATGTTCCATCGACATTAGGCAGTCCGAAAGTTCAACACCAGGTGAATATGGCGTCTTCCAATATCATTCTGTAGAATTCATCTTTGATGTTTCCTAAAACTAATATGTTTAAGCAGCCTCCCATATTCTTACTAATTGGGAACAATGCACCTCTGCTGTAACAGTCGGGTTTTAGTAATTCATAGTGAATTATTCCTATAACATCCTACCAAATACCTGGTTCGATGAACCTTATTGTTTTTCCCCTTAAATTGATGAAGAAAACCTACATCTCATTCTCAGTAACAATCCTTCTTAGAAATATATCGGTTTTAAATCTGGACAGTAAAAATAAAAAGTTGAAGATTTCATCAATATCTTAACTTGAAATGCTTGGGGTCTATTTCCTGTTATAAAGATACCCCCTTCGGACGATGCGGTTGTTTTTAAGCCGTGACGGATCGGTTAAAATCTGGCCATTGCATTTTTTGCTATCGGTTAAAAAAATGACAAAGCAGAAAGATTTCTAAAAAGCTTTAAAACAATACCAACCACGAAGTTGTTGACTTAACAGCAGCCAGTAGCAAACTATTCTCAAAGTAACGCAACAGAAAAATGTCATTACTTTTCGCTTTACCTAATAATGTATAGAAGGGCCGTTCTTAGACTCAGTGTTGATCGAGAGGTTAAAATATGTACTCGTTTATAATATAATCTGTACAAATTATCATTCAGCATCCACTTCTCGTCTCCAGCTACAATTCGCCACAAAACGGATCAGCTTCTTACTGATGTAATATATTTTTTTTAACCATAGATTATGATCAGTCATTCTTGTGTCGTCTTGCCAATGTTTAAGATTCTTTCGACTGCAACCACAGGATCAGATTCCGCCCTCCATAGACTATCTATTTTTTAGAGCGTTCATTGAGTTTCAGGGATTTCTGTAATTGTTTTAAAATCTTCGTTTTCCTTTTTTCTATGGTCAAACAAATCGGCATAAAAAGACAAAGTGCATCTCTTCGATCATTGATCTAGACATTTCTTTCTCTATATAAATATAAATTTAAATAAAAAATGATTATCATAAAAGATTAACGATGCATTCATTTTATTCATTATATTTTCGATAATTTCTCACTAATGAAAATGTCGTGTCACGTAAACGAATGCGTTTATTACCAGAAATGAGTGTTTTTATTTATATTCGCTTTTCACGACGTGTCTAAATAATAAGATAAATTTCTATAATCCGCTATTATTTAGGTATCACTGTGACTAAATGCTGTCAACAACATATGGTTTTCATATAACAGTATTTATTATCTGGTACCATCATCATCATCATTACAATCCACCGTTATCAATGGCACCGTCTAGTGAAAGTCTATCAAATTTAATCCACATTTTTTTATTTATACTATTTATATGTTTACGTGCAATAATGAATATATTTGCACTGGTTTTATGAAATCGCGAAATTTTGCTTGACAAGTCGATCGTAATCCATTTATTGGCGTGGCCAACGAACGTGTTTGCTCCACGCAACGTTGGCCTATAAAATTATAGCAAAACCTTTTCGACACACAGTGTTTATTGAACAATTGGTTACAAAAATGTTGATTATCATATTGCAAAAAATATATATATTATGCGTTAATGAATGCAGACATTTCCAATTTATTAAGCGATTTTTTCCTGAACATAGAAATAAATTAAAATGCTATTAAAACGTTTTTAGCGTTCGAAAACAATGCAGAATTATTAAAGCTTACCTTGTATTGTTTATTAAAATAAAATGTTTTGGAATCGGCAGTGATAAACTGCACAGAGTGTACCTTCGTGAGTTTGCCTCGCCAATCATATATCAACGACCGTGATATATTATTGCATAATTATGACGATTATATTATATTCAAGTATCAAATGGGTCATCTAATAAATTCATAAAGCACGAAAGGGATTATATATCAGTTTATCCAGCTCGGACACAATACATATGCAAAAATCTTCGCATAATTTCTACGCGCAACACATGCATAATTACAGTCTCGTTATAAATAAACATTTTCGAACAAAGCGGATGAAATCTTTTCAGTTGGCGGCAAAGGAAAGTCCATTTACATATAAAGAGGTCGGAAAATGGTGTGACAAATTGTTATACCCGAGTGAAAGTGTGCCATCGAGTGTATAATTTTCCGGTTAAAATCGTAATAAATGTACCTCTATGTACGTATCTGCATTTTAACAAGAAAGTGTTTTCAGCAATTAACATATTATCAGCTGATTCCCATCAATACATTCGCAATTAAATCGCCATTAGATTATTGCACGCTGACAGTCTGCTTATTATATTTTATACATATATAATAAAGCCATGACTAATTAATTTATTTATTTATAATTGTATTATTCTCGGGTGTTTGGCCCGGCTTAATTTTTTTTTATTATCACAGAGCTGTTACGGTGCACGATTTCGTTGATTTTCTATACCAGAGTTGAACCGAGTCCATTATGTTTAACTAGACAGCAGAAACTAAGGTCAACTAATTATTTCTTAGCAGACAAACGCCGGCGTTGAGAAATAAATTGATTTATTGTTTTCCGTTAACAAAGTGTTATAATTGTCTATTTAAAAAAAAATGCAACGTGCAAAAATACTAGGTCATATAATTAACACTCAATTTTCCAGTGAAAATTGATGCTTTTTATGCACTTTTGCGTATCTATTTAATTGAGCAATTAAAATGCACTTATAGAGATCATTGATTATACATACATATATAGAAATGTATCGATATTCTCACAGATATGATCATCTATTTCTAGATAAACATCTGTAGATTAGAAAACAGTGTATATCAATATCAAATTCCAGCAGATTCCTGCAAATTCTCGCAAATTCCATCAATTGCTCGACGAATGAATGCTATATTTGATAGACAAACAAGCCGACGCTGATCTGCATACGTATACATAATGTATGTACGTGATCACCGAGTCGGCAAGAACAAAACTTTGCAAAAGTTTGACCTAGACACAGGAAATAGAAGGAGCCATGAACCGGAAAATTTCTGCCTTCATTATTATTGCCTCGTGGGTTAACAGCCGCGTATGCGCCAAGAAAGAACCAATTAAACGCTAGGTCCATTATGTTATTCAGCAGAGTACAAAAGTATCTCGCTGTTTTTAGCCATTTACAATTTGTACATTCGCGTACGTAATCCGATTGATCAACAACGAGGATAGAATGGTTTTCACGCAGGCCGAGCAGACTCTTGTTTGTCTGATGGTGAAGGACGGTCAAAATTAGGATCAATTCTAAGGTCAAATTTCATTTATGTGAAAATATCATGAACAGCCGCAAAAGAATTCCATTTTTCCCGTGTGGCAACACTGAAAAATTTGAATCTTACAATGGCGCAATAATAAAATCGCTTGCCGATTGGGACCCCCTAGTTTTAAATTTTTCTCGAATAACTCTTTTATTATAAATCGCGACAACACTAGTCGAGTCGAGTGTTGTCGCGTGTTAGAATCGAACGTGGCGGCGATGGCGGTTGGGCACAATCATGATTTCGTCGAATCTACGGAGCTATCGGAAGCCAGGCCGCTATCCAGGCCAATTCAGCGACGTGTATGCTACAGGAGGTAGCACCCGATTTATATACGAATTAGCCCTAGCCTCGTCTGGTTATTATTGTCACAATCCGCATCACAATCTCTGCTTATCTCTGAATATCGCGTATGGTCCTCCAGGTGGCAAAGACCCTCTTCAGGGTTAGAAGGCCACTTAAATAATAAAATAATATGTCACAAACTTTTTGTATTTGTCTAAAAAGGTCTAAAGAATAAATATTATAAATAATCATTGACCTTTATTATCTGCAATAGCAAAAAAAAAATGTTCGCTATTGTTGTCACGCTCGCGATGATTTTCTCGCTCGCATCCTGTACGATGTGCCGTGTGATTGACACATGCTGCGAGAGCTCAGTCTGCGGCTGGACATCGTCGAGAGCGCTTTCATTTACGCGTCATATTGATTAGTTAAAAATATCCAAAATATGAAGCATATCATGAATAACTAATTTTACTCTTAGAATTATCCATTGTTTTAATAAAAGTTAAGATATTGATAACGAATTCATTGATATCTTGACGTTCAAACCTTGAAGATCTTCCTGATTTAGAGACGTCTTATAATATCACCCGATTCAAATCATTAAAACCAAATTTGAGATCTGTTCTTAGTCAGAAGTAATCCATCATTTTCGTTGAAAGTCTTTGGGCCCATAGCGACATTTAAGCCTTGATCACAAAAAGCCAGCATGCAACGAATATATTCTTAAAAAAATATATATTAAAATAAAAATAACAATATTTGCTTCTGTGGCCGGTGTTTTTACTCGCTCGCACCCGGTAAGATGTGCCAATTATGAAACATATCGTGAATAATTATTTTTATTCTTAGAATAATCAATTATTTGAAGATGATTTCATCAATATCTTGACTTGAAATTGTTTGGGTCTATTTCCATTATAAATAGACCCCCTTCGGACCACGCGGTTGTTTTCGAGCCGCCGTGATGGATCGGTTAATTTCATCGATTCAGGACATGTTATTATCACATACCATTAAATAATTTTATGATATAATAAATTGTTAGAGTCCGACATCAAATTTATTGCCATTATATCTCTGAGCGCAATTTCGTTGTAGTAAATACACCATTCGCATTAATCACAAGTTTATCTAATGGATTTTTATATCGCACTAAGCCCATAAATCTCAGGGTTGGGGGCATTGCGCCACGCTGACCTTTTCATTATTTTAATTTTATGTTTCGGGAAGCGGTAATCGATCGAATTGCGTTCTAAGAATTCGTTTCACAGTTGATCTTGAAACATTTTTCAAAATTTCGAGGCGTATTTTCGCGGTTGCCATACATCCCATTGTGTTATTTGGCCCAAGATAACGCCCATAATCCGGGTCATATGGTCGAATAGCGAAAAAAATGGCAATTATAACACCCAATAAAAGGCCCAAAAACACCATCAACACAATTGCGCGTTTAGGCACAACACAATCGGACGACCTTCGTTTCATGTATATTAGAACATTGTTCATACACATTTTTTTTTAACAATGTGAATAATCCAAATCGGCACGGGTCACTGCCATAACCGCACCGTGGCCATCTCTTTATTATCTGTGACCGAAACGACTTGCGACTCGCGTGACCAGGCCATTTCGCAATGGGCCCTATTGTTGTTTTTACTTTCATCCATCATCCTAATGGATGGAAGTATTGTTTAACGCGCTCGACTTAGAATATGCTAATTTTGAATAATGCTCATGTTTCACGATGCATTAATAACTTATTCTAATAAATGGCAACAACCGAGGTAACTTTCGTTTCATAACAATTGCATAAACTCAGATATTTTGAGTATATTGTATTCATTAATGTTTCAAATAAACCATCATCCTATTAATGAGCAGTTATTTGCCATTGACGCCTCGAGGCGTAAAACTAAGTACGTCCCACATGTCATTTTAAAACTTTCTATAATATTAGATTATTTTCTTTCGAAATTAGAGCGACATATTTTTCAGTTTCTATATTAAAATTTTGAGATACGAATCACCAGTTCAGAGATAAAGAGCACCGAGCAATTAACCTGAATATTTTTCTAAAAAAATCTCGTTTCTCAAAGTATTTGCATCTTAAAAATGGGTCACTATCCATACAACAAGTTCAAGGTCCCAGAGTTCTGTGATCCGAACAATACGTGCCATGGATCAAGACAAAGAAAAGCGTTGTTTCATCTACTGAACCTCCAAAATCCATATAGATACCTGATAGATACCTCATAGGGCGCGCCTTCCATATGGCCAGATTGTGTGCCGCACACAGGCACCGAAAGATTAAGTGCGCCGAAAAGCACCAAGTTGGAAAAAATGGATATATATTAAATATGAATTCATTAAACTCTCTTGAAATCAAATAAAATGTCCTAATTTGCAAAAGGGTATCATTGATTTGCAAAAGAGTGCATTTGGTTTGCACAAGGGTGTATTTGACGTAAAAAACCTGTGTACTCTTCGATATATTAATTGTAGGATAAGTAAATCTGTAATCCTCGGGTGAGCTTGGCCGACTCATCCGCTGTATTTGTATCATCAATAAAGATGCTGATATCTTCCGAATTTGCGTTGTTTCCACCTTTATATCCATCCAAAATCCAGAGGTTTTTATCTTACAAAGCTAATAATTTTAAGAAAAACATCTTAGCCATTGTTGCAACGTTTAGATTCAAGTCTTTTATTATTGTGTGTGCGTTTTTGTTCTATTAGTTTTCCAGATTAGTTGTATTAGTTTTCCAAATAATATTGCCTTCAACAAGGTATTTTGGAAAGGGAAGTAGAATCAAAAGGATAGTTAGGCAAAACATAGTTGTTGTGTTTCTAATTAGGTCGAATTGGGATGTTCAAAATTCGCGAAGATCAGAGAACAATATGGAAAAGTTAAAGAACTGTTCATATTGCTTACGTCTACGCGAAGAAGAGGAAAATCACACGAATATGAAGAAGATCTACCGCATATTTTACTGTCCCTTTAATGCAAATACACTCAACGGTCGAGGTAACTTAGTGAGATCAAGTTTTACTAATGTACGACTAATTTTTGCATTCAGGTATTTTCTCTAATAATATAGGGAGAAAAGGAAAAAAAATCTACATGGTATTTAATGATTTGAAGAAAGCGTTTGATAAATTGTAGCGAAATCTCCTCTGGTGCTAATCAAACATAACATTTCTTACGCATATGTAGAATGCCTATGTATGTAGCCTTGATAGTCACAATTGTAAAAGAAATTCATGACAATTGTTCTTACAAAATGTGGGAAGACTTCCGGTTTAAATGGTTCTGCATCTGGTTTCAGAACACAGAAGACACAGAAGCCACGGGGAGACGTCGTCCACTAAGATCTTGAAAAAACGGCTAATTAAACTATTGTACCCTCTCAATATACCCTCGTGTCAGAGAATCTTGATTGTAGCTTTCCAGGATCCTTTGCGATCCTCCACATCGTAACTACTACGATGGCGCCCTTGGCGGTCATCACTTGGTTGCTCCAACAGATGTACAACTTAGCCTTTCCCCTGCATCCTTGTACGTTAACAAGTGCGGTGAGCTTTTCCAAGCTATTGTTTCTTCTAGCGAGATGTCTAAAGTAGCGAAGAATCCTTTTCAGGCATATAGTTGAGAGTCCCTCGTCTCTTTCGATCACATTTAGCAGTACATGCTATTCTCAAGCGTCGCTAATAGTACATTTCAAAGTCATTCACATTATCAATTTATTAAAATATGTCCATTGCAATTATAATTAATAATAATGATAATTTTTTTTGATACCAATGTCATCCATATAATTATAAATGCATATTTTTCCCAAGGATCTTCAAAAAATCACACAACGTTGTGCAATTTTGACAATTGTAATTTGGACGATAAAATCGTGGTGTTCGGCCTTAATGGGCGCCAATTTCCCAACTATGGCCATTTTTTCGAATAAATTCAGTCGTATATGAAGCATATTTATCGGTTTCCTCTGATCGTATTTAAGCAATATGGTGCATACTTTCCTTTTCAGAAACACTGGTCATTGAGGTCACCTTAATAGCTTTGAAACAATTTACCGCCACACTTTTAATAACGTGTCCATCAAATTAACGCTAATATAAAAAAAAATGTAAATAAATTAGCATTTTCGCATAATGCCCGTTTCATGATGTATTAATTTCTAAACGCACATATATTTTTTTGCTCGTAATCTGTGTATCACTCCTCGAGTCTAGACTAGTCTAATTATTGCACTACGATTATTCCACTTTTGGGCACTGTAAACTTTCTATATATCTCTCTGTGCGATCTGTATGATCTTAATTGTGTTGAGCATTTAGATCAGTTTTTCCCCAAAAAATCTCTAGGATTTAATCTCGAAAAGTAGTGTGAATCTCAAATTGAGCTCACGCAAAAAATTCGCTTTTTATAACTTCATGCTTATATACTTAAAAGGCTTTTAATAACTCGCCATTGAATTGCGAGGTGTCATAAACCTTTTTCCTACGGCCAGTTTCCATACAAGAATCTCAAACTATTCAATATTAACCGCCATCGGCCACTCTCTTAGCCACACTCTTGGTCACCCTCTATAACTATTCTACGAATACCACAGGGATTCAGAATATCTATTTATCACCTCACAACCACTGCAGGGGGGGGGGGGTTTAGCCGCCAAGTTGAATTTATCTGAAATAAAACACAACTATCTACCATACCATTACAATTGATAGTCAACATCTCTTATAAACAATCTTTTATATTATAGCCAATATAATCCTGCATGGAGGTGACTAAAACCCCAAGTAAACTTTGATAAACACTTAACAAAATAGTGCACTCTTGAAAAAATATGTACATGTATGTCTACACATATCCTTAAGTGCATAAATAAATCTGATCTCTAACAGATTTCTCACCACAGAGACAGTATACCCTGGGAAGGAGGAAGACCCTAATCGATTAACCAATAATTGGTCTATTCTCGATACTTTCGCTCCTCTTCCTTCTCTCTGAGGAAGTCTTTTCCATGATGAAAGGATTGCTATTGCGCGACAGGGCTAATAATCACTTGGGACCGGCTACTTGAGACTCGTTTTGACAGATGTGCATACGTATGCCTGTGTATATCTATATAGGTATGTGTGTGTGGTCCCTCGCTACTTGTCACTCGTAACTCGTTTTAAGCAGATAACGCATTAGAGAAGTGAATAAACGAATACCGACACAAACCCCCTCCTACTTGCCTGGGCACAGTCAAGATGGTAAAATCCGATACCAACAAGATAGAAGATGTACGTCCAATGCCAGCAATGGCCAAGAGAGGGAAAATCTTTACAAAAAACCGTATACCAAGATAGCTTGGGTCCTCACGGTATGGACACGAAAGGGGAGCCCACACGGGAGTCACGTGTGAGATTCAGGTTCCTTTGGCCTCGACTGCCATTTGAGATTTTGGTAAGGCTCATGCCCTCAGCGAGTGAGAGCCTTGTGGCTGACAAATGATGATGATGATGATATCTACATAGTCGGCCAAATGGTTGAGTAGAGTAATAGCTCTGGTTACCGGAGAGTTTCCGAGAGCACCTGTCCTCATGTTTGGCGGAAGAAAAGGTACACGCAAACGAGGTCGATGGTAGTGAGATAGCGCCCATAAGGGCAACTCGCACAGTACAAGGGGGTTATGTACTGCCCCAACTAACAGCTTGAAGTAGTGCTTTGCCAAGTAGATCAACCTTCTTTTCTCGAGAGTTACATACCGCAGGCAGCGCTGTACTCATGCGCTGGGGTATAAACGTGGGTAAAATCCAAACCCCTTCATGTAGAAATATCTTCTGTATTTCTCTAATCTGAGGGAATTCGAGGCGTCATAAGACACCCATATAATGGAAACTGATTCGAACAAGCTCCGAACCAATGTGTCGTATTAGAAGTAATGAGAATTTCTCAAGACAAAACCCAACATTCGCGATGATCTCATACACACGTTCGACACGTGTTAACTACATTTTAACTTGGAATCAAACAAAATACCCAGATCTTTAACAGACGTTTGCTTAGGAAGAGTTACGTCCCCATATCTGTAATTAAAGATGATGGGCTCCTTTGATCGAGAAAATGTCATTGTTTGACATTTTCCAACACTTAGAGAATGAATTAAAAAGCCGCCATTTTATATTCTATGTGAAATGGCGACATTTTAGTTAACTATGATCTAAAAATTGACCATGAAAGCACAGTGTGGCTAAGCAAAGTTATTGCCAGTTGCAAGGTTGCAACAGTTGCAACAGTTCCTTGCCCTTGTTGCTTGCCCGCTGTTGATTGCGATCCGGTTCGTATCCTCCTTTATTTATATTTTAATTCAAACATGTTTTAGCACATTGTGGTTATCATGCAAAAACCATAGTACCCTTGAGTACACCACCATTTCAATAGCATTGCTGGAACTAATTTTCACACGTCACATTGCGATGTAATCTCCATAGTTAACATATTCATCACGTTGCAATGCTGATCATGTTATTTATACCTAATCACTCTGATATCACAAGGAAGTCTCGATTGAAAGATTTACGGATGCCATAGTCAATTACTGATTACGTGCCGCTAAACAACGGATTACGTAAGATATTTAATATACACGTCTTCAATTGGGTTTTTTTTAAACACTCGAAAGACAATGCATTGTTATTCATTTTCCTTTTTTAGACTCATCAGCGTCCTTGCCTTAATTGTACTTAAAAAAATGTAATTTAAACTGGCAACACTTAGCCAAATTGTGATAAATTTATTCCGTTGCATTGTCTGCTACATTAGATAATCAAAAGCTCGTTTTATTTTAATGCTAATTTTTGAACATGCGGAAATAGATAAAAATGCATCAATTATTCTTTAGAATACTCTTTTGCCGCATGTCTGTTCACATGCTATGCGGTACAGAGCATTGATTTACAGTCGTTTTGGATTTTTATTACTTTCAAATGTTTTATGAATATCATTGGTTTATAGTAATTCGCCATAATACGGCGTTTCCCATGAAGCCACAATTTTGCAACAAGTCTAGCCTTTGGTCCGTTTGTTCTCACGCACGAACAACCAAAACGAATCCCATTGAATCGAGTACGAATAGATAATACGTTTCCCGATCGAAATTATATTTCGTCGATTGTCGAAAAAAATAATGCGAATGTCATAAATCGTCAGAATATGATTTCTATGGCCGTCTCGGTAAATCGTCATGTATTTTTTGATCGACCCTTCATGTAATAAACAACGTATTGTCCAAATAAATGTGGGATTTTTTTTTCAAATCAATGAAATTTTTGTGTCCGACTTTTCTACAAATTCATGATAATTTAAATTAAACATAATGAAATATGACACAAAAAGGGATATTTTCTTTACATTTGTATTTTTTTAAATTGGAACATTGAGCATATAATGGGGTTAAAGTTAGTAAAATAGGAATAACATTAATACAATTAACGAATCAATAATAATTAAAAATTATCTTTCTTGTTGAATGTAAATGATGCTTCCTAGCCGTGCCGATGGGGTCTATTGGGGACCCCCAAGTTTTAGATTTTTCTCCAATAACTCTCAATATAAATCCTATATGTCAAAAAACTTTCGATATTTGTCTATAAAAGTCTATAGTATTTGCCAAAAAAAAAATATTCATTTCTGTTGCCACGGGCGCGATGTTTCTTCTTGCTCACATCCGATACGATGTGTCAAGTACAAGCAAAACGTACTAGTGTCACGTGCCGCAAGAACTCAATGGGCGGTGTGTGTTCAGTCACAGTGCGGCGAGATATCGCGGAGTGCGTTTGTCATTTTTGCGTCATAATGATTATTTAAAAAGTCCAAAATATCAACCAAATTATGAAGCATATCACGAAAAACTATTTTTATTCCTAGAATAATCCATTTTAAAATGAAATGTCAAGATATTGATGAAGAATTCATTAATTTGAAACGCTTGGATTCTATTGTCCATTATAAATAGACCCCCTTCGGATGACGCGGTTATTTTCGGGCCGCCGTGACACATCACTACTAGTTTAAACATGAAAAATTACTGCACCAGACGCTCCTCTTGCTTATCAGCTATCGACTGGTGCAATCTCTATTTATTTTCGTCGATGGATATTGAAGAGACAATAAAAATACAAAATGTTCCAATATTAGAACATCGGACAAAAATGGATTAATGATTTGCTTAACCACTAATTAATTAATATTATTTCAGTGAATTTAAAAGTACCCAACTATAAATTTGAAAATATTTCTTAATTACCCATTTATTAAAAACGCTTTTATTTCGCCGTCTATGTATCTAGATTGTGCGGCGCACACAGACGCATTTTTTTTAAGCACACCAGACATACATTGGATGTATATTGGATGGATACGGGCAGGAACGGGGTGGGGGATCTCGTCGCTAAGCGCTGTGTTGTGCTGCGACTCAGAGCAGTCTTGCGCCGTCCATACTGAGTCATTTTTGACACATATTTTTTTAATTTTTAATCTTCCGCAGCACTCCCAAATATTTTAATAACGAATCGCCACTGTAGTTAATTGTTTAATAAAATAATTTATTTTTTTATTAGATAATAATTATTCATAAAAATGTCATTTTGAAATGTAGAATTGCTGATATGATGTCATGGGCAATAGTGAATATCATAATATTTACTATGAAAGCAATGGCAATTTATGAACGACAGAGGATTATTGTGACAATTACGTAAAGTACCATATTTATTGTCGTGAAAATACGACACTTCATTTCCGATGAAAAAGACTACTTAGTTTAATAGCGCGTCAAACATTCTCTAATATGTAATCATATTTTTATTTAAAGACATTACTGAGCTTAAGATAAGTATCAGATTCTTAGTGACTTTTGATATAAAAAAAAATCTGGGATCTAAAAAACAAATAAACCCAGTTACACTGCATTATATAATCCTAAAATAAACTATCAATCTACACATGGGCGTGTTCCCATGTCAGAGGTCGATTAAAATAATTAAAAAATAGTATATGATCATTGCGCTGCGACTCGGAGCAGTACCGCGCCGTCCATGCTGAATCACTTTAGAAACGAACTCTCTTATTTTTTTAATCATCCGCAGCACCTCCAATTGGTTTACCCACGAGCTGTCACTGCTTACAACCACATTTACATAGTTATCAATTCATATCGTGTAAATGAAACATATAATTTGATATTTTCATTTAAATTGAGATAAATTGTGTTACATAAAACGTAAATGGAGTGAAAATGATGATGAAAATAATAATTTCGTGTAACAATTATCATAAATTTAAACAGTATTTATTACATTTCCTTATTGTTTCGAATGTGTGTCACTATAGAAAAATCGTATGAAAACATTAAAACTATAAAGCAATTAAATTTTATAATTTCCCATGTAATTGCAAAAATTGCAACTTGCAAATTTTTATATTATTTCATATATGAATTTTATTTATATTACAGCTCACTGCCGATACGTTGAAGAATCAACTGACAGAAGCAGAATGGTTCCATATCCTAGGCCACGATACCACCGGTAAGTTTTTATCTTATCATTCCAAATACCTAAAACACAGTTAGATTTTTTTTGAACTGTCAAAAAAAGACAATTTGACACGAGTCAGTGACCCATCCACGGTGTGTAACTTAATTTGCGGATACAAATTACACAGACTTGAGCGAATTTGTCGCACGCAGAACAATAACCTGTTCGTTCAATTGTAAACCTGACCAATTTGTTACGCGTTGTTTTTTTTTTTTTTTTTTTTTTAATTTTTCGATGTTAAAAAATAGGTCCCAAGCGACAGATTAATTTTATCCTTAAATTTACTATGTCAGCGATGATAAAAAGACAGCGTAATTGGATAATTTCATGATTACGTACATATATTATTATTTTATATCAACATAAAAGAGGAGATGAATAGTTAGAAGTAATTATATCAATCAATTTACCGCTATGTCTTCAAGTGTAATGTCATCTGTGCAAAGTGTTCAGGCCAGTAGTTTTCTGATATCAAATGCATTGTATCGTATCATGCATCTTGTAACAATATCATGACTCTATTGTAACATTTTTATTAATTAAATTCTCTATGTTAACTGTCTTCTATCATTTTTCTTGTTGCATCATATATAAATCATGGATATTACTGAAAATGACAATACGCATGACAAAACAAATATTTATCCGTATCTGATTACCCTAACGGATTTTAGAATCTGTTATGCATTCGTGAACTTGATTTTATAACCAGTTATATTATGATGTGATAAACAAACGATTTGGAAGATTATAAATTCGCAATAGTATTTTTCTATCAATTTTGTAATATTCGATAGTAAGTGTCAAAACGTCCGCCATTATCAAGTGTTGCCATAATTTAAAGGCAGCGCAATAAATTTGGCCATAAAGCAAAATTATGTCAAAACTACTATTTTGTTTGTATTTGTAATAATCAATAAATAATTTAACATATCTATAGCATAGAAATCATGAAAATTATTTTCTCTACTATTATACGTAACTAACTAAATATATCCATGATAATGGGGTGAACCTACATACGGATATACAGGCCCTATCAGGAGGGGATGCTGCCCCGGGCCTCACAATATTAACACTATCGTGGCCGCATCAAATTACCTAAAACTTACGCTATTGAAAGTATTACTTCAAATAGATGTAGCATTAGCAGTTGCAGATGTAAAAATTCATTCACCGTATTCATTGTTCAGATGTGTATGCTAGATCGCCGGCCACAAACGGTCGGCGCGATCATGATGCATATGTGACATCATGCGGCCAGCAATGGTCGAACCAGTGATGATGCACATATGCATCACCGGCCACGAAAGTGTTAAGAGCCTCAACTCGGCAAGTCAATATGTTGGACAAATATATATATATATATACAGTAAAACCCCGTTTTTTACGTTTTTTGGAGAAATTGTCAAAAAACGTTATTATATGGAAAATGTAAATTCGAGGTTAGAAACTGGGTATAAAATAAAACGGAATTGTAAAAATTGAACGCAAATAGCGGGAAAACGTGAATTCCGGCCACGTAAAACGGGGTTTGATTATATTTCCAATGTTGAAGGGCCTCTAAAATATTAGTTGCTCTGGTCCTCGCATTTTCTCTGAAAAGCCCTACGTATATATAAACACAGATATTTAGTATACCCTAGGAAGGAAAACCCTAATCTGTTGACCAATAATTGGTCTAGTCTCGATACTTTCGCCCCTTTTCCTTCTCTCTGAGGAGGTCTTTCCCATGATGAAAGGATTGCTATTGCGCGACAGGGCTAATAATCATTTGCGACCGGCTCCTGAGACTCGTTTTGGCAGATGTGCATATGTATGCCTGCGTATATCTATATAGGTGTGTGTGTGTGTGGTCGCTCGCTTCTTGTCACTCGTGACTCGTTAAAAGCAGATAACGCTTGAAGTGAAGAGAATAAACGAATACCGAGACAAAACCCCTCCTATTTGCCTGGACACAGTCGAGAGGGTAAAATATGATACCAACAAGGTAGAAGATGTACGTCCAATGCCAGCAATGGCCAAGATAGGGAAACTCTTTACAAAAAACCACATAACAAGATGGCTCGGGTCCCCGCGGTATGGACACGAAAGAGGAGCCCTCACGTCACGTGTGAGACTCAGGTTCCTTTGGCCTCGACTACCATGCGAGAGTTTGGTAAGGACCATGCTCTCAGCGAGTGAGAGCCTTGTGGCTGGCAAATGATGATGATGATGATGCGTAAATCATGACCTGTATATTACGAAGTGACGCTCAAAACTTTTTGTAACCCGTGAAAATGAGCAAATCTATTTTTTTATCTTAAAACCTAAGAACTCGCTACGCATTCAAATCATTACTTTTATTTCATCATCATCATCATTTGCCAGCCACGAGACACTCACTCGTTGAACGTATGGGCCTTATTAGACTCTCGAAAGGTAGTCAAGGGCGAGCCAAATTAAAATTTTGCACACAGGTGCCGGACACTATCGGCGCCCTTTTGTGTCCATACCGTTGCTGTCATTGGACGTGTATCTTTTACCATTGTTGGTATCGGATTTTATACTCCTGATTATGTCTAGGCAAGGAGGGGGTTTCTCTTGGTATTCCCAGTGTGCCCTGGGAAGGAAATCCCTAACTGGTTGACCGATAAATGGTCTAATCTCGATACTTTCACTTCTCTTCCTTCTTTCTGGGGTCTCCTCTCTTTGAGGAGGTCTATCCCATGATGAAATTGGTATTACGTGACAAGGTTAATAATATTTTATTTATAATAATATATTAATAAAATTATTTTAACTGAATAGAAATCTTTATGACACTTTGAATATTATAAACACCCTTAAATGCTTATTTACAAAAGGCATGAATATTTTAGGACATACACATATTTCATTCAAATTTAAATACATTCATACATATATTAAAAATATTTTTTTTGTATTTTTTTAGATAATAATTTCTCTCTAGGCACTATCAAATATAACAAACGTAAAAAACGAAGCATTAATGAGAGGGTAACCATTGAATCGAGCTATTTAGATAATTCAGTCGATATCAATATGGAATCAACCGTTAACATATTAGATCCAAACTTTTTATTCGTTAGAAGATGGGCAAACAGGAGCGAGCCAATATCACGACTCCCAACGTCCGACGACATAGAAGGATGCTTGTACAGAAATGATAAAGTTGCACTATCATTTTGCGGTGGAATAGTATGTCTTATAAATCAACACAATTAAAATGCATTATTATATTCATATTAATAAAATGAATATTATCTTTTAGAGAGGAATCATAAGGTACAATAATACATTGTACACCGTACATCCCTTGCCGGAGAGATTCTCTTTGAAAGATGAACATCCTATCATAATTCGAAGGACAGCGAGAGATGCTAAGAACGATGCCACATCGTCTCATCTGTTAAGCCATTATAGAGATAAGATAATGATGCAACATACGAATAATAAATTATACGAAGAAAATGTCAAAAAGATTCACAAATGGAGTAAATACCGAAGAAAATCAAACAACTCTATTAATAATACAAATCTACGCTCCGAATTATTTAGTAAAAATTTAAATTCTAATTCTAAAAGAAGAAAACGTTCCATACGTTCGGCAATATTTGTCGAAACGGCCGTTTTTGTCGATAGAGATTTACACAAGCACATGTCGGTCAACTATCCAAAAGATACCGAGAGAGAGTTGGTGCGTTTCGTGCTCGCCATGATCAACGCAGTTCAATTATTATATCACGATCCAACGCTGGGACAAACAGTCAATTTTGTGCTGAAAAGATTGGAAATATTGCACGAAGACCCGGCCGCTCTCAAACGTCCTCACGATATCGACAGGTTTTTGAGTAATTTTTGTGCATGGCAACGATTAGAAAATCCGACAGGCGACAACGATCCACTGCATTGGGATCACGCGCTCATATTGACCGGTTTAGATTTATATGTGGTGAGCAAACATGGAAAAGTTAGCAGTCAAGTCGTAGGTACTTAACATCGTTTAAAATCAATATTGATTCATTAATAATTAACGTTGATTCAACGGTGATTTTTATAATTATATTAATTTTCAAGGACTTGCACCTGTTGCGGGCATGTGTACGGTAACAAGCAGTTGTACCGTGAACGAAGGAAGACATTTTGAAAGCGTTTATGTGGTGGCACATGAAATCGGCCACAAGTAAATATAATTAATTTGCTTGAATCAATGCAAATAGTATTTAAAATCATATTACTGTTTTAATCAATTGTAGTTTGGGAATGAGACACGACGGGCCTTTAGCTGAAAATGAATGTGATCCGAGCAGCTTTATCATGTCGCCAACACTTGGAAGTGGAAAAATCACATGGTCATCCTGCAGTAGACGATATTTACAAAATTTCTTAGAGTAAGTAATAATATTTAATATTACACATTGAAGATGTTTAAATGTATTTTTCTCGGGTTTAGTACGCAGCAATCGAGATGTTTATTAGATCATGGTAGTTCAGCGGGACAATTAGATCATAGTGCCGAAGGATTACTTCCTGGAGAAAGATTCGGTGCAGATCAACAATGTAATTTGCTCGTAGATTTTTTACAAACACTTAAAATAAACAATATTTTTAATAATCTTCTTATTAGGCATGTTAAAATATGGCAGAGAAAGTCGTCATGCCGTACAGCAACCTTTATCGGAGGTATGTAGAGATTTACATTGTAGAAGAGAACGATACACGTGGACATCTCATCCAGCGCTCGAAGGGACAAGATGCGGAGAACATAAAGTATTGAATAATTATATTAATAGTTATATGAAGTTGATATATGATCATATTAAAACGATATTTTTAATTAGTGGTGTAGAGGTGGACGCTGTGCAGGACGTAACGGACGAGAAGCCGGCGACATTATAATGCCGATAGCCACACCGATAATCGGTGGCTGGAGTCCATGGAATTCAGCCCCGGATTGTGCATCCGGATGTTTACACAGTGATTCCGGACGGCTCAGCGCCGGCAGCGGCGGAATTATATTCTCAACAAGAAAATGCGATCAACCGAGGCAAGTTAACGTGAATAACATAAAATCATATTTATATTTGAAATCTTATTATTCATTTTTAGACCAGAAAATGGTGGCGATTATTGTGACGGTCATTCTAAAAAATATAGAACGTGTACAGCATCACAGGTAGCTTTGATTATTAAAAAAAATATTTTTCCATACATTGAATTAATAAATATTTATAATTTAGTGCTTGAACGTTCCTCGGATGACAATCAGTGAATTTGCAGATCAAATTTGTATCCGAGCGAGAGAAGTGGATGCCGATTTAATTGGGACAGGTTTTCAAAGATATAATTCCGATGGTTAGTAATTATTTTATTATTTTTTTCTAATTAAATTAATTTAATTAAACGTCTTTAAAATATATTTTTCAATTAAAAGCCGGAGATGCATGTTCTGTGTGGTGCCATACTAGAGGAGGCGGTTTGAAGAGCCGAGGTTGGACATTTCCCGATGGTACAACATGTCAAACAAAATTGGGAAAAAAACCGATGCATTGTATTAGCGGACTCTGTATGGTTAGTAATGATTAATAATTATAAAATGAACAGTAATAATTCATTTATATTTTCTAGGAATTTAAATGCATTAGTCCGACCGATCACAGCGATGAATACGAATTTGCAAGCAGCTTTGGTTATTGTGCTAGAGAAGTTGAAGAAATTAAACACAGTGCGACCCAATGGCGGAGATCCAGTGGTCCACAATGGTATCCGGCTAGCGGTTGTCATTATCATTGCGTTTCGCCTGGCTCTGGTATTAGATTAGTAAAAAGTAAAGGTAGTTTTCCGAAGAATAGTATACAGCTTTGTCGGCCAGATGAATATGTAAGTTGCATTGTATTAGGTAATGCGGAAAGAAATGACATTTTACTTTATTTTTACCACTTTTACCACTTTTTTTACTAATTGGGGGCAATACACCATTGCTGAAACAGTTTGACCAGATTTTAATAATTCTTAAAATATCTCACCAAATACAAAGAGTACCTTTCTTAGTCAAGGATGTCCCAGGGGTAGACACCGGTACCGGATTGGATGAATGTTATTGTTTTTTCCTTTCGGATTGGTGTAGAGGACCTACTTCTCATCCCCTGTAACAATCTTTTGACTCCGTCACTTTAACCACGGACAACCGAGCTCTTAGGACATTTTCTTTGTTTGTTTTACACGGATCGGACTCCGCTAATGAGTATATTAATTTTAGTTTGTCCTTTCACTGACTTTTACTACTTTTGATATCATCTGTAGCACCGTTGAGGATTCAATATGTCTCCATAAATTTTATTACTATTCGCTTTACCTAATAATATAATTTAATATACGGCAATCGATATTCTTAATTTGACAATATTTTTAGGGGTGTGGACGACTGAAAACTCCGCACGAACATGCAACGTACATTTGTACGAAATATAAAGAACGTGTTCGACGATTATCCGGTGTCGGAATGCAAATATCACCGGCGTTAGGTAAAAAAATATTATGATTAAAAAAAAGCTATTTAAACTAAATTATTAATTTCTATATAAACAGAAGATCCCGATAGACCGTGTAGAATCGCTTGTCAAGACGAGTCGGTTACGCACAGATTTTATTTAGTAAACGGTCAAGAAGGATGGTTTCCGTTCGGAACATCTTGCAGCAAACTCAAAGCTGCATATTGTATTAGCGGAAAATGTCTAGTAAGTCGCCTGAATCCGAAGCCGTTTATTAATTTATTGGATTACTACAAAAAATATATATTTTAGGATTTCGGAGTGGACGATACTCCTCTATCGGAGACAGAGTTCACTCTTCCGCTTTTGCCGAGGCAGCACAACAAAACGACGGCGGTACGTGGCTCGTCGAGAATCAAAAGAAATGTCGATAATCAAATACGAATTAAAGCCATACTAGATCAAAAATATTTAGATGAAATTATTTCCACTCTTAATTTTTCAGGTAAAACAAATCTTCGTTTAGATTCAATATTAAAAATATGTAAATTAATAATCGTATTTTATTTATCTCAGGCATGTTTCAACAACGTATGGAGAGTGATGCGAGTTCCGATACCTTTATCGTTGACTTCAACAACCCAGTTTTCGTAGCGCCAGAGGACAGGATTATTGCTAGAGTCGGAAGACATCACATCCTTTGGGATTACTGAATAAATATAAATAATTGTGATATACGTATAGATGTAAACTTATTTAAATAAATATTTCGTTGATATTTTAAATTGTTTACTTTAAATAATAATAAAAATATTTATATAGCAATAATTTATCAATCGGATTAAAAAGCATTATTTTAATGTAGTCGAACATGACTTAAGATCAGTCTTCAATTGCATAAAGTTATTAGTGGCTTTGGTTAATTTATCTTTGTCGGCGAGACTTTGTTTTTCCATATTATATATCGCTATTTCCACTCCTCTGTTGCATATATTAGGTTGTAAAGCACATCCGTCCCATATAAATTTTTTGACATTATCGCATGTCCGTTTGCTAAAAATAAAAAACAATAAATAACTAAATAAAAAATATTTAAATTGATTTTACTCTACTTACTTTTTATCACATTGCATATGAAATTCTTCAAATTGATGAGTCAGTTGTGAATTAATTAATTTAGATAAATCATCGACGTTTGAATCAACAACCTTCAAAGCACAATTCAAATCTACATCACGAGATAACTTAAATATTTCACAAATACTATCTTTTAATAGTTCGACTTCATTTATTGAATCGGATTTATCATTGATCGCCGATTTACTTTGAATTATATCCTAAAAAAACAATATTTTTAAACATAGTATTATATTATTAAATATATTATCTATAAATAATAAATAATTTACTCTTCGGTGTTGAATTGTATTTATATCCGTCATTAAAAATTTCGCCATTGAATAAAACAAATGAATTATTTTATCCTTATTTTCCTCTCGTTTGTTTAACGACGATAATATGATTTCATTACAGTTGTTTATTGTGCAAATTTTATTCAAAATCAAATCAAGCTCACCATGAAGAATTCTATCATAGAAATATAATATTAATAACAACATTATATTATTTATTATAACATAGTAGCAGATTTAGCACTTGAGAGGACCTAGGCGCAATTAAATTTTAAGACCCGCCCCCTCTAAAATTATTTTACTACCCCTACATCCAGTAATGTGTATTCTAGGCGTATATCTTTTAAATCAATTTGCATTGTTTTATTGTAATTAAACTTTTTAATTTTTATTACTGTTTATTTGTTAATTAAATTCGGGGAATACTGTTAAATTATTAATTATTTTTGTTATGGAAAAAAAATCATTTTGGTAGCTGAGCTTTGTGGCCCCCTGAATTAATGAGGCCTTGAGTGCCTTATGCATCTAAGAGAAAATCCGCCAATGTTATTACATAAAGAAATTCAAAACATACTCCACTTTCATTACTCGTAACTTTAATTCTTCATACAAAGCATTACCGATTTGGTTTTTAACAAAACTGCGTATTATATGAAAGCTATCTTTCTCATTCTTCATAGGTTTCAATAACTTTAAATCTAAATATTTTTCAATGGTATCACAGCTACGAATAAAATAAGATTAAAAATAAATCTAATGATATAACAATATAAAATTTTATTTTTAAACATTACTAACCGATTACTATATCGAAGATGAAATTCCAAACATTCTTTTGATTCGTTTAATTCCGCTTTGGATTTTATATAATTCCAAATAGCGTCTTCAATTCTAGAATAATAATAATATTTAATTATTAAATAATTAAAATATATTTCGCTATGATTTACGACATACTTTTTACTCGTATGCACCACTGTATCGATATTATAAAAATTAGAATCTTCATTATTGTCTTTTAAATTACTTTCATCTCGACTCTGTTTAAGATAGTATTTAAAATATGAATAAATATATTCATTGCCACTGAAATATTCTTTAAATTGATTATCATTTATTTGATTCTCATAGATCTAAAAAAATATATTTTATTTTATAAATAATTATAAGGCACATTATAAATATATATAAAACTCACCGCGCCATCCTGGATTAAATTATCCGTTTCCGTCACAAAAGTATTATGAAGATTATTCTTTTCCGCATTTAATTCCGTCGCTAAATTCTCACAAACATCGGTTGCATCGGCCAGTTCTTGTAATTTTTCTGTCTTTATACGTTTAAAATATTCCAGCTCTTTGTTGAATTCGTAATCTAATTCACTGCAATGAATAAATATAAATAAATCATTTCTCTAAATAGAATAAATAATTTCTTAATATTTACTAGTGAAATAGCACGATGTACTCACCTCCCTAAGAGTCTATTTTTCTCCAATAAATCTCGTTCCGATTTGATATATTCAATTTGTGTTTGCAAATCTTCTAACTTTTGTTTATCTTCTTCTATAGCATCTGGGTCTATAGTGATATGAACAGCATTTCGTTTATAAATATTTTGAAATTCCAATTCAAGATCTTTATCATTTAAAAGTTCATCCGATTTTATTTCCGAATATCTAAAACATTTCATTATGTTTAGTAAAGTAAATTCTGATGAAAGTGTCATATTCTTTGTATTATTGATTTTTTTTGTTATAAATTAGTATGATAAAATAAAATGTTTGAGTGACCCCTCGAGGCGTTTCCTCAGTCCATAGACTCACCCAGGGGGTAGTCGATTGGCAGGGCCGAGGCGGCACGCGGCCCAGGCGAGGGCGGCTCGCGGGAGCCAGTCCAGCGCCAGGCCGCGGGTCTCCAGGCCACAGCGAGCTGCCCATGCCCCCACCGCAGTTTCTAGATCTGATTCCGACATGGCTGTCACCGGTTGCTTTCAAACCAAGCCCGGGGTTGCCAGATCATAGCGGCTTCTGTCAACTGTCAATTAGTGCTGCCTGCACTATTAATAAAATCTATTTATTTAGCGTCCAGTTAAAATGAGATTCACCATCCCATTCGATTCGTGTTTTATTGAGATATTTACTATTGAGAAACGAACGTGTTTTTTTCTAAATAAATATAAATAAAATAAATAATTTATCATAGTTATTTTTTGCTACACTTCCATAAGTCTCACTAATACATTTCATTATAAAGAAAGTACAACTTTTTTTCACAACTACACGCGGCCTTCTACCATTAAACATTTTATTTTTACGCAACTCGCCATTTCGCACATTTTTAAAGATTTTTACAGAATTTATACCCGGAAATCAATGTATTGTAACTTCCACCCAATACCACCTGCCTCTAACTAAACTTGAACGTCAACTACGAAGATGTTAATGAATTTTCATTAGTACCTCCTTTAAAAGAATACTTATTTGAGCAACAAGAGTTTAATGAAATAACCAATGAAAGTGATCAAAAAGAAACTAATAAAATTGTCAAGACTATCATGGAATAGGGCTGCCAGATTTCTTGCAAGTCAAACCGGGACCCCCCCTCCCCCTTCGATATATTTTTTCTTCTTCTGTATTATTAGTTCAGTGCTCTATCTACTCGGCCACCGAGGCAGGTTGCGGAATTTTTAATTTATATTAAATAAGAAAATAAAATCAACAAGTTTTAGTTCATTTTAAAATTTTTAAGAATCCTGCCAGAGGATAAGGCACATTTTGACACAACGTACACGCCAAGGCCAATACGCTCTGTTATGCCGGTTCTACTTGCCACTTGAGCGTCCCGGCAAGTTCGTTCAGGACACTAGGACATGAGGCCAAAGAAACCTGAGTCTCACGCATGTCGTGAAGGCTCCCCTTTTGTGTTCACACCGCAGGGACCCAAACTGTGTTAGAATCTCACACGTGACGTGAGGGCTCTTCTTTCGTGTCCATACCACGGGGACCCAAGCCGTCTCGGTATGCGGTTTTTTATAGAGTATCCCTCTCTTGGCCATTGCTGGCATTGGACATGTATCTTCTACCTCTGTTGGTATCGGATTTTACTCTCCCGACTGTGTCCATGTACGTAGGAGGGGCTTTGCCTCGGTATCTGTTTTTTTATTCTCTGGGCGTTATACATCTAAATATGCAAATGAATATCTGGTCTCGGATAACGGATTTCTCATCACAGAACCAGTATGCCCTGGAAAGGAAACCCAAAATTGTTGACCAATAAATAGTCTAGTCGCAATACTTTCACTTCTCTTCCTACTTTCTTTGAGGAGGTCTTTCCCATGATGAAAGGATTGCTATTGCGCGTCAAGGTTAGTTTTATATATATTGAAAAATATTTTAAAATGATTTTTAATGTTTTTTATTTGCACATATTTTCAGGAACCAATTAAATGCAAAAGTTGAGGACCACCTGTGCACTTAATGGGATATCTGATTTATTTAGAAAATTATAAACTATACAATTTTTAAATTCTTTAATCATACATATAAAAATACATTTATAATTGATTAAAATAAATTTCAATTTAGATGACAGTGAATTATCTCTTTTTAAATTTTACAGTATTAAATGAATTATGGCTTCCTTTCTTAGCGTGAAATTGGTCATTTCTTAAATTATTGCTTATCCTCTTCTTAACAATGGATTTAAGTTCAGTTCTTGATTGATTGGAAATTTTAATATCTTTAGTAAAGAATTCAACACCTTCTAAAATATATAAAACGGTCACCGAATTAATAATGAATCTTAGTGATTATCTTTTTAATAAATATCACAAACAACTAACCAATAAACCGAATATCATCTTTTCCAAAAAAAAAATTTTCTTCAATCACATTCGGCTTTGATTCCAAAATCGTTTCTTTATTATCTACACCGTTACTTATTTTTGTATCATCTTTCTCTTTTTCATCTTCTGTATCAGATGTATCATAAAAAAATGGGTTGTTTTTTCCGTCTAACGTCTCTTTATTTTTTTTACTTTTGGCTTCAATCGGTTTTGAACTGTATTCGGTATCATCATTTGCATCTTTACCTAAAATCATTTTATATTAAAATAATAATTACAATAAGTTAATAAGCGTAAATATCTATTATTATTGTTAATTACCTTCAGAAACTGAATTTCCAAAGAGAGAAAATATACTAAAGGGGGTCTTTTCTTCCATGGATTGTTTTAACGAATCATCTACTTTATAAAATCTCTCTTGCGAAACCTCTGGTTTGGGATTACTCACTATGGCTTCATTCGCAATCTCTTTTTCTTTTTTATTTTTCTTATCTTTTTTACCTTTGGCGGTAATTTCAGGTTTTTCGACTATATTTATAAACTTGCTATGATCTGTGCGTGTTGGATCATATCGAAGCATAGTTTTAATTACAGTTCTATTAAATCAAATCAAAATAAATTACAAATTTAATTAGAATTCTAATCACTCATTTATTTAAAGGATCTTACTTTTTTGTATTGGTGGATTCGTTTGCAGTATAATTTTTTTTAACAATTGATCCTCCCATAATATTTTGTAAAATTTCCATCTGTCTCGATTTTTCATTATCTTCGATAGAATCTATTAAATCAACATTCTCATCTTGATTTTCTGCTTCATCCAAAAATCGCTCGTCCATCATAAACCTTTTATCTGATTTGAAACGAGACTGAAGTTCTAATAACTAATAAATTATAATAATTATTAAATAAGATAAATTATAAGAGTCGTATAATAATTTATTATAAAAAAAATACTTTTTGGCCAGATTCCCCTTCAAATTGTTTTTTAATAGAAAAATCTGGTTCATTCCCACTGTCTTCGGAATCATCATCAAACAATGTTGATTTTTTTGCATCGCCTTTATGACCATTTCTTTTGATTTCACCTTTTTCAAAAACACCAATTTTTTCAACATTCGAAGGTTTATCTCCGTAATCGTCATCAAAAATTATTTTATTATTGATTCGTTTATCCTTAAAAAGAAAAGTTATCATTGTTAGCTATTATGTATATTATTACTTATCCTAAGGAATAAAATAAATATCATCTATTTGAAGATTTTGAATTGACTATCACGATTTAGCATTAAGCGGTTGTTAAAGTGTTAATAGTGGCTTTTCGAATTTTAAAATCCCATTAATCGCGAAATTTCGCTCATCACAATCATGTTCATAACGTAACCCCCACGATGGACGGGCTACCTGTACAAAGCCTCTTAATAATAAATATAAAAACTAATGAATAGTCATTATATAACAGTAAAACTGGTATAATCATAATATAAACTGATCACTTACAACATGTAATAGAGCATTTTTAATTGCAGATTTTTTTTCATTATATGCGGCAATCATATTTTGCATCGATTGTATTCTCTTTTTATCAGAAACGCTTAAATTTTCATCTACACGCATTTTCTTTTCTTCTTTCGCCGGAGTTATTATATTCTCGACTGATTCCTCCTAAAAGTAAATAAATGAACATTAACATGATTCAAAATAATTACCATATAGATATATTAATTATGTTTTATTAAAAATTACATGATTAATTTTTCTCTTCTGATTTGATACAGGTTTTTCCTTTTTTCTTTTAACTTTGGGGGTTTCAATTGGTTTTTTTTCAACATAGATATCTGATTGTCTTTCATTCTTATAAGACGTATCAAATATTTCCTTTTTATTATTCACAACAATATTCTTAGTTATAATAACTGGTGAATCAGTAACAGGTCTATCAAAAAACTGTTCATTTTTAGATATATTATTATTATTAACCTGTGTAAAATTTAAAGAAAAGCTTTATTTAATATCGTAGAACAATACATTTATGTAAACATAAACCAGATGAATATAAAACCTGCTTAGATTTAAGTTTTTCATGTTCCGATCTTTCTCTTTTCAATCTTTCCAAAAAACTTTCCTTCGCTATCGAAATATTTAGATAGTTTCCATTCCAATCGTTATTTGTAAAATCTGCAATACCTGCAACATAAACATAATACAATATTTTAAATAGAAAGTGATAAATATTCTACACAAAAATAACAATAAATTTAAACTTACATTTGTTTACATTATATGTATCAGCTTCGAGAGTAACAAACGCAAAATGGGTAAGTACATCGTCAAATCCTTTTTTTTGTTTGATATCAACATTAACTACATTTCCGTAGCTTGAAAACGATTCATTCAGTTTATCATTAGATGCATTTGGGGGAAGATTCCCCACAAATAAACGCGTGGATTCCATTTTTCTAAATGATTATTCAGTAATCTAAATAAACAATGAGATTTGTTTTATATTATATGTAATTAATATACGCTATATATGGTAAAACAAAAAGAAACGATATTTATAATCATTACTCTCACGCAATGTTTACTGTGATTTGTCTAGCATTGTTATAATGTAAATAAAAACGATTATTAATGAAAGCCGACTGTTGTAGTATTGTAATTTAGATACAATATATCACTTTGTAGTAAACAGAAAGTCTTCTATTAATGATAGGCAAATAACTCGTATGTAACAAATGTAGTAATGTATTTGTTTCTATAAAAAAATGTACATAACAAACGAAAAAAAATCTTTTCGGTTTACCTTATATTATTTTAAAAATCATACAGTAATATTAAAAATACATACCAATGTTTATTCATTCAAATTATCACACAGTACGTCCAACAAGCATTGCAAAGTTGACAGATATCTAGGTTATACACCATGCCATCATGCAATGTTACCAGTCACAAAATTGATTAAGAAAATAAATCATGTCACTCTACTATTCCACGTAAATTCATACTTTTAATACTTACCACTAATTTTAATATTAAGCCTTACTCTATTGTTTTAATTAGATCATATTTAAATTTTCCATTCCATTTATTTAAAAATATATATATTTTATCCAAAAATTACAGATTAATATTTTAGTTTATATTCGGCACTACTAAATAAATTTTTTTTATTTTATTTTAAATTTTATTATAGCTTAATCCGTTCATAGTGTGACGGATGACTTGCATCCTGTATGCCGTCAACATTTTCACAAATCAACTATGAAAATGTAATGAATAATTTTAAAAAATAATATCTAAGTAATAATCATTCTCGTGTAATATTTCTCTTTTAAATAAAATACATGACCGTGGAGCTATTTTTGTAATAAAATTGTGGCAACACTGGATGTCAGTTGGCCGAGCCGGGCGTGTGTCCGCTGGTGCGTGCCGCCGCCTCTGCCCCGCCCCGCCCCTCCCTTGCCCCGCGCCCTATATCGTACGACTTCCACTAAGGGAAGCTGATTACATTCCACGGTTCATCAACGGTTCTATACTTATACGGCAATCGAACGTTCTGGTTATGAATATCATTTCCAAACGAGTTTTCACATTCAATAGAACTAGGAATTCAACACATCCATAACTGGCCCCGTTGTGCAAATATGCATTTTACAATGCCATAAAAAGATCTGATGCATTCATTTAGATAAAATTTATATTTTTACCCTGGTGATAGCATATGTAAGAGATAGTCTTTAATCCAGATAAAGCGAGTTATTTAATGTAATTTTTTATAGTTTTAATGTGTAAATTTTATGTAAGTGAAGTGTGTGGAATTTATAAATCGAGTCCAAAATGAATCAGAAATTATTTTTGCCGCATGATGAGTCAGAATCTCTAAAAAAGTACTTGGTGCTTGGAACTTGGTGGAATCATACATGAATCATACATTATTGTTTAATAAAATTTACAGATAATTTTTTCTCAACTATACCTTATTAACCTTCGTGTGTGCGAATTGCATTAAATTAGCAGTTTAACTGTGGAGATATACGGTTAAGCTCGGCACTCGTACAAATTTCTTAAAAATGTTTCCCTCCATTTTAAGAAAATATATATTTTTATTGCCATTGACCCACTTTTTATGTTGGGTAGCAGTGATGTCAATTTTTCCATTATTTACGCGCTTAACTTTCGCCATTAATTTGTTTTATAATTATTTTATATTGTAATCATCGCTAACGGTTAGAAATTAGCTTTAATTATGGCCTAGTTAGGTCCGTGTTCACTCAACGTCATTTCTTTAATTATTTCAATATATTTTATTATTAAAATAAATCTTCTTTTCCAGATTGGATATCAAAATGGCCGTAAACGTATATTCAACAAATGTTACATCCGAAAATTTATCTCGGCATGATATGCTCGCATGGGTAAATGATTGTTTACAATCAAATTTTTCAAAAATTGAAGAATTATGTACCGGCGCTGCTTATTGTCAGTTCATGGATATGCTTTTTCCGGGAAGTGTGCCTATGAAACGAATAAAATTTAAAACCTGCCTTGAACACGAATATATACAAAACTTTAAGATTCTTCAAGCGTCATTCAAGAAAATGAACGTCGACAAGGTACGTTTGTTATTTTAATGTCTTAACAAATCTTTCTGTGCCGTTTCTTCAATAATTTATATATTTGATTGAATATTTATCAATGTTTTGTAAACGTATCGACGGAAGAGTAACCAGTCCACCGACCGCCACATTTCATCATACACACGTTATTAATTGCAGGTAATTCCAGTTGACAAACTTATTAAAGGCCGTTTTCAGGATAATTTTGAATTTTTACAATGGTTTAAAAAATTCTTTGATGCCAATTACGACGGAAGAGAATACGACGGCGTCGAAGCGAGAGGAGGTCTTCAAATGGGTTCTGGGATGGGCGACTGTGGTGGTCTTCCTTTGGGATTACCGCAACCTACACAGTCACGCTTGCCTCCGGCTCAGCGATTTTGCCTAAATCAATCATCGCCAAGAATGCAAGGCACTGATTAGAATTTATTTAGGATTAAACCTTTAGGCATACTTTTTTTTCGTCTTTGCGTAGTAAAAAATCACAATTTATTTCATCTATATAATTAGGTTGGCCCATATGTTTTGTCAGTGATGATGGGTGAAATGAAAAAATATTTTTTTTAGTAATTCCTTTATTCAAAAATTCAAATATAATTTTCTTTGATTTGTATGACTATTCCAACGTTGATACCAATTTTTTAATTCTTTTTTTATAAAAATCCTTCTGTTTTGACTGGAAGAATAAAAAAAGAAGATTTGAATTCTTTTTCAATTCTTTTTTTTTGACAAAAGCATATTGTAATGGCTCGAACGTATACAACCGGAACAGCCATGGAAATCAGACGAAAACTGTGTGCAGCCATTCATTGACTCCTGAGATTGGTCTTATTCTTCTTATTGTATCATTTTTGCATATTGTTCACAATGCTTAATTTAAGTCTCAATATTTAAGACTTGGTTAAGCAATGGTTTGAGTACATCCCACAGGATTCACCCAATCCTTAGTCTCTTAAAATTAGCATAGAGTATCCACTTTTCATCTCCAGTTATAAAATTGTCCAAAAACGGTTGCTGTTGTTAAAATGAGCCTTCAAATAACACAGTCAGACACAATTTTTTTCGTTCAGCCCTTTCTGTTTCCTGTTCAGGCCACATGACATCCACACGTCTAGCTCATTCACTTTCCCAATGCAATGAAAAGCTCTTGTCACTAAAGTTATCTACGAATTCATCTTTCAGTTTTTTTCAACATGTGCGAATGCTAACTGCATCAGTTCAATGGTTGTTTTGCGTCCGTGCCTTTTCTGATGATATCATAGGCGCAACAGCCCTATTGTAGATCACGTCTCATTCAACATCCTTCAGTATTTTGTTCGGTATGTCGCCAGGTCGCTCCATCTTTTGGTAAGTTTCAATGATGCAATGTCTATCTGTCCAACCACCTCAGCCATGGTCTTCCTTTCCTCTGGAGACAGAAAGGCTTGTTAACCATAAGCCTTTTCAGTGCCTGACTGTCCCGCATCCTTAACTCTGATGACAGCTGTGACCGGTTTATCCTTGTTTAGTCGGTACAGCTTCTTGTTGTTTTGGCTACGCCATTCCCCGTAGTCAAATTCATCATCATCATCATAGGCGCAATAGCCCTATTGTAGAGCCCTGGCCTCACCCAACACCCTTCTCATTTTTGTTCGGTCTGCCGCTACCAGACTTAATGATGCGCCATCCCGCTAGACACAGCCCAACTACCTCAGCCTTAGTCTTCCTTTCCTCCGGGGACAAGAAGGCTTGTCAACCATAGGCATTTTCGGTGACTGGCTTTCCCGCATCCTTGACATGTGACTGGCCCACCGGAGTCTGGCCACTCTGACGACAGCTGTTACCGATATATCCTTATACATCAGTACAGCTTCTTGTTGCTTCCGCCATACCATTCCTGGTCGTCAAACACTGCTCTAAATATCCGTCTAATAGTACTCTCCAGGATATACAGTTGTACTCTCCAGGATATACTCATCTTGTTTTGTCAAAACCCGACATTCAGATCCGTACGTTAGAATGAACCTGATGAGGGTATTGTAGAGCTTGACTTTGGTCTTCTTTAAGAGGAATCTCGATCGTAGATGCTTTTAATGACCAAAGTAGCACCGGTTTGCCAGCATGGTTCTTCTTCATACTTCCAAATGGTTTCATTGTTATTTGTATTAAGTGAGCCGAGATATGCGAATTCCTGGACGGCCTTGACGCTGTACTCTTCGACTCTCAGGGGTTCAAGGATTCGTCCTTGGCATATGGGCATGTATTTTGACTTGTATTCGTTGATCTTCAGTCCCGTGCCAATTCTCGCTCTCATTATTTGCTGATATGCATCCTTGGAGCTGCCCAAGATCTGGCCACAATGTCTATCGTTCACTTAAGCAAATTTGTTTAAAATGGGGCCGGATTTTTCTACACCTGAGTCCTTTTACACAAGCTAGAGGGGTAATATAAACATCTGAAAGGAAACGGAAGTCACAAACGAATGTACCAAAATTCACTGACACTTTTATATAGGTCAACCTATTAAATCTAAGATATAATTTGCTACAAGCTTTAATTTTTTTTATTAATATTATACGTTATTCGATGAAAATATTGTGATTGATTTGTCATTTTTTACGGCATGTATAGTGAAATCACACTTTTACGGTTATACGGCAAGGTTATATTTTTTCATCAATATTTTGTGTGCGTACGCATTTGCTTTGTATTGTAGTAACACGATTTAATTTCAATAGTCTGTTCTTTTCTTTTGCTCAATATGTAGATCGTGCCGATTGACAAATTGGTGAAGGGGCGTTTTCAGGATAACTTTGAGTTTCTGCAGTGGTTTAAGAAATTCTTTGACGCCAATTACGGGGGCAACGATTACGATGCGATGGGCCAACGCGAAGGCATGCCCATGGGAATGGGAGGTGCCAGCGCCCCGCGCGGCTGCCTCATTGCAAAGAAGCCTCCGTCAACTTCACCTCCCGCAAAACAACCTCCAAAAACCTCAAATAGTATATATATATTTTATTTTTTAACTCACTCATCCACATATTTTGAGCGGTGGTTTAGGTCATTTCGAAATATTATATTTGATCGGTATGAAAATAATTGCATTTTTTGTACCAAATTTTCAATTCATTTATCTTTTGCAATGCCGTTAAATAAAATACGATTGAACTCGACATATTTTTCAAGATTAATAAAATTGCATCGGATATAATATTGTGTGCAAATTCCTATTAACACTGTTGCATCATATGCACTCAAGCAGTATCTATGCTGGAAAGTATGATTCAGTTTTAAGCGGTTTCAGCCACTTCACCATCTGTTTAATACATTTTCAAAGATATTTTTTATCAAACAGACCATAAAATGCACGTTTGAATGATCCTAAAACGACTACCTAATTGCAATTTTTTTTTTACCATGAGTATGAAGAAACAATCTAATTTATTCACTATTTTGTTTCTAGGTGACCTCGCCGCTCGCTCAATGTTAATTTTTCATATTTTAATTTAAATAACCTGGTCATAGATATTTTTGTAGCTTTTCCTTCTATAAAAGTTGTATAAAATGTTCATATTCACATTATATATGTGTATTTTTATTAAGTTTATATAAAAACAGAAGATTTCAGAGTTTACTAATGTTCGGCAATTCGATTTAATTATTTACACTTTTATAGGAAAAGCTGCAATTATTAGATCTGCTTATGAAGCATGTTTAGTACATAATAAAGCTCAAATTTTCAATATAATAATTTATTTATCTATTCTTTGAACATCTCTTAACATTTTTTAATACAATCTCTTCATAGAGTAATTATTCATATTACTCGTCAGATTTTATATATACACTATTTTGATTAACGCACTAAATCAGTCTGAGATATTATTCTACATCACTCTTCTTATTATTTGTAATAACTATAGAATACAGTCGACCCTTCTATAGCGTTCCCTCCTATAGTGCTCTCTTCTAAGCTCCGTTTTCTTCAAAATATTACGTTACGAGTACATTGTCGTGCGAAATAAATGGCAATAAAATATTATGTTGTCCAGTAAAAGAAGGCGTATTTTTCATGATAATTTTTGAACATTGTTCTAGTCTTTGGTCCTACAAGACATTTTTAACGGCTTAAGATGAAGAATTTTATTGCAACATGACAACGCCCGACACCGCATATCAAAGATGACTGAAAATCAAATGAAGGAGCTTGGATGTGTAACGTAGGGAACTCTTTGGATTCATATGGACATAAAGGTGGACACAACGAAACATAAATTCACTATGACACATCAGCATCTTTATTGGTAATAAAGCGGATGAGGATCAACGAGAACAAGACAAAATACATACCCATATGCCAAGAACGAATCCTTGAACCCCTGAGAGTCGAAGAGTACAGCTTAGAGACCGTCCAGAAATTCACATATCTCGGCTCATTTATTACAAATAACAATGAAACCTTTAAAAGCATCTACGGTTTGAGATTACTCTCAAAGAAGACTAAAGTCAAGCACTACGTAGCCCTCGTTAGACCCGTCCTAACATACGGATCTGAATGTTGGGCTTTGACGAAATAACATGAGCAACAACTGGATATTCTGAAGAGGAGAACTCTGTTGGAGAGCTGAGAAGAGCCGTTTTTGACTACGGGGAATGGCGTATCCGAAGCAACGAGGAGCTGTACCGACTAAACAAGAATAAACCGGTCACAGCTGTCATCAGAGTCAAGGATGGGGGACAGTCAGCCACCGAAAAGGTTTATTGTTAACAAGCCTTCCTGTCCCCGGAGGAAAGGAAGACTAAGGCTGAGGTGGTTGGACAGATAAACATTGTATCATTGAAACTTACCAAAAGATGGAGGGACCTGGCGACAGATCGAACAAAATACTGAAGGATGTTGAATGAGACGGGCTCTAAAATAGGGCTGTTGCGCCTATGAAGAATGAATGAATACAGCGGATTTACTTCTTGACAATTACAACATCGAAGAGGATATTGACACATTTATATAATAAACTCTGGAAGCAGTGAAGAAAGCATTTTTTACTTTTTCTTGATGCATCACACATGCCGAAGAGGTCATTCTATTCAATACATCTCAAACCACGAGGACCTGCTCTTGTTATATGGAGCAGTGCCGAAGTTTGAGGCATAGTATAGCAAACACTTTGAAAGACAGGATGCTTCTGGAATCATATTCGGATTAATGTTTCTCTTCCCGGTGCCGGATGTGCCCGTAACACTTGACCAGACGGTAAATTAAATATTAATCAGCCCTAACCACGTTCGATTATTATTGTTACAATCTGCACGACAGCACAACTCCCGAGCTTATTTTTGTCGGCCTGACCCGCACCGAAGGGCCTAGATAATCCGGAGGATAACTATCAGAGATCCGGCATCAGGGTTAAGACTGACCGGTGGAGATCGCATAGTGTTCTACAGGTGGCAATGACCCGCTCGTCACTCATACTCTCATCGCATTAATCTGCACATGTCATAGACCAAACAAACTGATTTTACAGCTTCCTCCGACATTACAGATATTTAGCAAAAAAAAAAATTATACGATCTTATATAAATATAAAATATGTGAATGGAAAAATGTTGGACATATCAATTTCATTATTAAAAAAAGCAAACACTACATTTTTTATGTGTGATTAGTCTTCTATTGGGTGGGTTTCTATAAGGTGGCCCCTATCTCGGCGCTATAGGAGGGTTGACTGTACTTTAGACTATCTAATGAAACAATTTATTTTATATTATGTGATTAATATTCTTATTCTAATATTTTAGTCAATAGAGTTCAAGGAAGTTGTAAACCAACTCAACCACGAGCTATACCAAATTCTAAGGGCGATCTTAAAATGGATGAATTAAGTCAACAGGTATTTTTTTTTTTTTTTTTTAAATATGTGATTTAAATTATGAATTTTATTTGTAAATTTATTCGTAAATTGCAGTTACACAGTATGAAGGTGACGGTGGATGGGCTAGAAAAAGAGAGAGATTTTTACTTCGGAAAGCTCCGCGACATTGAAGTGTTGTGTCAAGAGGCGGAAGATCAGGATACGACCGGTTTAGTTGATAAAATATTGAAAATTTTATATGCAACTGAGGTAAAATTTGATTAATTTTCTTCATTAATTATTACATGTGATAATCTTTAATCACGTTCAACTTTTTTAATATTTTCTAAGGATGGTTTTGCTCCTCCTGAAGAAGTTGAGGGTGAAGAAGCTTACGGTCAAGACAGAGATGAATATTAATTGCAAAAATGTTTCCAGTGTGCTTTATTTGGCCTGTGTTATACAATTTTATCAAAAGAATAACTATTGTCGGTGAAGCTTCTTAAATATCCTAGTGAATTTTATATTTAAAAAAAAAACAATGATATTATAGTCATTTGCCGAGTCGTCATCCACTTGATGTTTGCTATAGTAATAAAAAAAAATATATTATATCTGTTTGTAACTTCAATAGCAAAGAAATATGTTTTTTTGCACAGTATTCATTTTAACACCTAGCGTGCAAACAATTACTTTACGAATATTATTTACGTACTGAAAACGAGATCGTATTCATTTTGATTTATATTGTTTTTTTTTTTTTTATATTATAATTTGTAAAACAACGATATGTCAGTATAATATATAAATCAATGCAAGATTGATTTTATCTCTAAAACATTTTATTTAACAATTCTTTACTACGTTCATATTTTGAATAAATAATAATTATTAGATGTCTAAATAATATGATTAACGATTGTTACAGAAATTGAATGAAAATTTCTCTATTGTATCTCATAGGACTGTGTGGTGCTTCCCAAAAGGGATTAATAAAATTATGTAACCTTTTATAAATAATAATATTTTACTTAATAATTTCATTGCATTACGCTAGCAATAATATTGGCTAAAATTGCACTCATGATATGTACTTTACATTGATCTCATGTTTCTTAAACATTCTGTATTTTCAAAATTTAATTACGGATCAACAAACGATTTCATCTTTTCGACGGTTAACATTCACGTGAGTTTAATTTTCCACGCACACGCTTGACTGAAAATTTGTAATAAAATTATTATTTGTTTTTAGAGATGAAGTTTGTTTATATAAAATTGTTTATTACCGAGTATAATTCTCTTGGTGCGTAAGACGAAGCATTCTCCGGCTTGCATCCTAATCTCGCTCGTTTTAAACAGTTTTTTTGCAGTAATGTTTGTTTACATTCCTTAAATTTTTTAAATAATTCGATTTGTATGATTCGATATAGTGCAACCATGACAGTTCGGCTTAAACGTCAACACTAATATGTATAATTTCGGCCTTAGTCCACTGATGATGATCTAATTCGTATTGTATCTAAATATGCGCATTTCACTGGTCCGCGCCTATCGCTGTAATCAATCACCGTATGCAAAACTGACATTAAATACAATATATGATCACAACTGAATGCGGAGCTTGTAAGGATATTGTAAATGTTTAGAAGTTTATAGATCTACCTATCGTATATGTAATTTTAAACACAATTTGACTGTTAGCTAATATCATTTAGTTAATTCTTTGTTAATTTATTGTCCGTGTATCATTTTTTTTTTTCTATTGAGAGCTTAATAAAATAGTAAGTAATGCTAATTTTTTTTTATATGTATGTATTTATATTTATCCAATAATTGCATATATTCCCCAATTAAAATTCATGGTTTTTTTGGTTCCTTTATATAAACTAATTAAGCGTGAAATTATTTGCATTTATCTTTTCTTATTTAAATTTGAAATATTATGTTAAATAAAATAAAATAAAAAAAATTGTCGTTTTATTTTCTTGACACATCGTTTGTGGGCGCGGTTTGGGCTCCACGTAGTTTTCAATGGCCAAAATCGAATAAAATTGTATACACCTTCATAAACACTTCACCTGTCACTATGAGTTCTAATTTATGGACCCTAAAATCTTTTGAGAGCCGAAAAGGATGATCCTGCACATTAGCTTGTCGAATCCGTGACGTTGAAGGACTCGTTCATATGCGTTCACAATGTCACGAAATATAAAAATCAATACAGTAAACCCCCCTATAACGTTCTCTCATATAACGTTCCCCCCTATAATGTTTGCAGCGGTTTTTTCATATAACGTCGAACCCCCCTATAACGTTCGCACAACGACATAATGTAGCTTCGGATCGCTTGACATCGACACGCATCCGGCGAAACTAAATATAAAACTATTTGGTGATTCATCGCACGGCCTACATTCCAGGGATATTCACACATACAGTAAGAAAATATTTTCACTTTATATCTATGGAACGTAAATCATAATCGGCAAACGGATGCTCACGCTTTTAACCATTTTTTTTGATTATGTAATATATGCATACCTCTTAATCTTATTAATGATAAGGATCTTAATTTCACAACAAGGTCTCTACAATAATTATTTCCATATGCGTCGATTTCCTTTGATGTTTAATTCTATATCTAGTGGTTGGAATAAAACATATCTCCGAATAGTTTTATTACATTTATTCACCATTTACAGCGATTTTATAAAATTTTAACTATTAAACATTATCGCTGATCTGTTCCTGCCCGCTAGTTGGGCGGGAAGATTACGCCAGCCAAAATACGAGAGGATATCGCCTCATCGCCAAGTCATTTGGCGCTGGTAAACACGTTAAAATGTAAAAAAAGAAAAATGGGAATGTGCTGATTTACTGATTTCCTTTAAATCAAAAAATAAAATTGAAAAACCTTAACCCCCTATAACGTCCCCCCCCTATTACGTGGAACCTATCCCGACGTTATAGGGGGGTTTACTGTACTTTTAATTTCAGTATAAAGAACTCAGTATATAAGAGACTGTGGTCTCATTTCCCGCATACAACGCCCAGTATTTTCAGATTAATAAATTACAGTCTCCCGCCCTCAACGGTTGGCCGCAATCGGACTGTCTTACCCGCAAAAGATGTGTTTATACAGTTTCATATTTATTAAGTAAATAGACATTATTTTATGTGCTATTAACCTAGCGGTGACCTAGAGGTCTATTTGGGAAAAATCATTTTTTTGATTTTTCTCGAATAACTTGGGGTTAATCAAACGGATGAATTAATCTGACTCTAAATGTTGTTAACTGTCTTTTTTGACTGAAAATACACTTGTAAATATTGTCGTGATCGTGTCCAGTTCTTTACGGTGGTTTACATGGTAGTGGTGACCCAATTGCTGCTGATATTCCTTTTCCCAAGGGGTTTTTCTGATGTCATCTCACGGCGAAGACAGCCTTCGGAGGTGTAAGTACGATGATGTGCAGAATTGTGAGTGTGCGTCCGACGAGCTGGGCTCCAGTCGAGACTTTCGTCTGCACAAGACCCTTAACCAGAGTCCAGGATAGCTTCAGCTCAGGGTAAACTTGCGATCCTCTCTGGCGTTTGTTGTTTGCCTAATTTTATAGGGCGCGAGCGGATTCCCTTTCTTGATGTGGTTGTTTATGTCTGCGATTTTTTGCTTGATATTCCAGAATTAAAATTGGTTGTATTTTTTTAGCGTCTAGACGACAGCTTGTTTGCATTTTTTCGTATTCCATTTAATAATTGTTTTGCAAAAATTCATATTTGGAAGTCGAAGTTATTTGTCCTTGATATAACCACCAACACAAACTCTTAATATAAATTCTAAAAGTCACAAACTTTGTGTATTTGTCCAAAAAAGTCTAAAGAATAAATATTATAAATAATCGTTGTCCTTTATTGTCTGCAATAGGGAAAAAAATAAAAACGGATGCGATGTTTTTTCTCACTCACATCCGGTACGATGTCACAAGTGCAAGTAAAACGTATTAGTGACAACTCAGTCTGCGGGGAGACATCGCCTAATGTGCGTGTCACTTATCCGTCATATTGATTAATTAAAAATTCTAAATTATAAAGCATGTCCTGAATAACTATTTTTATTTTTAGAATTATCCATGTTTTTTAAATAAAAGTCAAGATATTTGATGAAGAATTCATCAATATCTTGACTCGAAATGCTTGGAGTCTATTTTCCATAGTAAATAGACCCCCTTCAGATGACGCCGTTGGCTCCAATCGGTTAACCTGTATATAGATCTGTCAGTTTTGTACTTAGATTAGGTTGGCTACCCTTTTTTGATTTAGATAAAATGTAGCAGGTTTGGATGCAAAATATTGTTCAAATCAACAGTTTTCAATTATTATTATATTAAAATGAGAATAATCTAGCTATTTTTAAAATACTCTTGATTATTGATTTATTTCATGTGATCATTCAACGCGGGAGTTATTGGGTTTTGATTAAAAAAAGATTTATGACTTATTTTGTATTAATTAAAACAAGAAAAAACGCATACAAACAGATAAAAATATATAATACATGCATGAACATTAAAAAAATAAGCAAGACAAATTTCTCTGAGCAGAAATTCATGCACATAATCATGCGAAAATATAAATATTAGATGGAGTCGGGCTGAACGCACTTAGGCATAACCTGCTCTTTTGTGTAACTAACATATTATTAAACCGTCATCGGATTTGCAAACAAACCGATATATACATAATCTACACATATATATAGATAGATCCAGTCCATATCCAAAAATAACATCAACTATAAATCTTCATAGACATTCTACATATTTTAATTTAACTAGCAACTAAGAACAGTGTTGTTTGTACTATTGTTTTCAGATGTTTACTCCGAATTTCTTATATTTTTATATAAAATAATATAGACATTTAAACACTATTTTACAGTTAATCTCTATTAATATGTCTTAATGAATCAAAATCAATTTCATACGTAAATATATAACTAATTTTATTAGAATAATCATAAACGTTAGAATTTTTTATCAAACGAAGCCTACGGAAAATAGGTTGGGGGATTACTATTAATCTCAGGGGTGGCTCGTGACTTTAAAAACAGGTGGGGCATATTGGGGTTAAAATGCTCCTTCTTTTGTTTCCAAAGATAAAAAATGAACTGTATATAATTTTAGTACAGTGAGACCAAGAAAATAATAAGAATTACCAATTTTTTTATTGCGAAATTACACAAAAATATTTTTTATTTACAAATAAACATTAACAAAACTATCATTATAAAAAAACATGCATTTTTCACGAAAATTTAACAAACAAAACTCTTAATATAAAAATATGTATTTTTCACAAAATCAAATGGGAATCATTTTTATTAATATTTATTTATTTATTTGAACTCTTGTCCCTAAAGTGTAAAACACAGTTGCACGAGCATTTAAAAATTGTGAATCGGCAATCGATCGCATTATGGAAACTTTAAAAGACTTTCATCTATCAGTTGATGATGGTATTAAAATTCTAGAAAAGAGTAGTCGAAAAACGTTGAGGGTGTTGTTTATTTTTCGAATCGAGTAGAAAATATAGACTAGCAGGGCATATACAGGCCTGCCCCAAAGAGAGCTTTACGCAGCGAATGAAAAGCAACCTTATGTATGCTGTAATAGGGATCTTTTCTCTTTACATCCACTAACTGACAAACAACAACACTCGTTCGCGTCAAACCAACAACCAAACCGACGCTAGCGACCACTTGTCCAGGGCATATAGAAATCTGCCTCGAATAGACTTAAACAGGAAACAAAAGGGGCAGATACAAGAATCCCCAAACACATACGAATACGGTTGTTCGCATATTTTTGGATAAATCTTGTACGATATACACAATAAAATGAAACGACAGACTGTCTAGACAAGATACGTCCCAAGTTACGAGATATTTAAATTTAATTAACATTCAGATTTTCATTTTAATACTTAATTGAACTGTAACATAAATAAAAACCTTTATACGTACATACATATGTGTACTGTTTATACTTTCACCTAAATATATAGTTTATTTAAAACTCTTGTATGAAGTTCGACTTAGTGACAGAACGAAACCGCGCTGAGCAGTCACTACACTATACTATTAACCCTTTGAACACGGCACACATGATATGATTCATCGAGCCTGTATTTACAAGCAAACTAGATCAGTTTAAACTAAAAATCATTTTACAAACACTGCTAATATTAACACTTTCTACTCTGTTCACTTTTAGTCGAATCTGTGAGTTACTCTCATTATATTTTTTTTAAAAATCTATTAAAAGAGATATTCATTAGGGAAATGAACAAGAAGCATCAATAGGATTTAATTTGATATCCGATTAAAAAAGATACATTATTATTTTAAAAATCTTTTGAGCCAATACGTCTGGACCACGGATTGGAAAAGGTTAAATTAATAATATTAATAATAAAAAAGAAAGTGAAAGAAAGCCATCAAAAAATAAATTATCACTATATTATTAGTCAAATTGCGAGGGCCATGGGACACTTTAAAACCTCGATAGTTCTATAGATGTTTTAAAAAAATCAAAAGTGGTAAAAGTCGGTCAAAGGATATACCAAAATTAAGGAATCCCTTTGAAATTAACTGAGTCAGAATTGGCATAAAGCAATCAAGGAATTGTAACAAAATCTCTCAATAATTTTAACGGATTTAGAACAACGAATAACTTTTTATCTGTCCCCAGATGTGAAACTAATCCTTTTCTTGGAAGGATCATTACTGGGGATGGGATGTAGGTCCTCCATGTCCTATCCGAAAACAAAAAACAATAACTTTCATTGAATCAGGTGCCTGTGCCTACCCCTGGGCCATAGTTGACTAATAAAGGTACTCTTTGTATTTGGCGGGATGTTTTGGGAATAATTCACTATGGATTACTATAACCTGATCAGACTGTTTCAGTAAGGGCGAATTGCCCGTAATTAGCAAGATTAAAGAAGTTACTGCTTAAAAAACAATCAAGTCCTAAATCACTTGCGCATCGTATTTTAATAAAAAAAAAAAAACCACCAGAATAGAAAACAGAACAATATTATACAGTTTTTGTTAAAATAAACTCTTTGCTGTAATAATAAAAATGCCATTTCTTTACACAATACCTAAATAAATACATCGCAGTGTACAGATGCAGATTCATGTTTGGCTCTGCCGCGTTTAAAGGTTTAATATTTGTATCTCCACGGTGACAAATTCATTTCAGGTTTATTATGAATGATCCAACTATCATCGTCAGAGTTTGCCGCATCCTCGGCGATACAGCTCATTGCCACTTTACTAGAAGAACTTCCGGCAACGGGCATGGACGAATTATTTTTACTCGTTGGCTCAAATTGTTTAGACTTAAATGAATATTTATCACCCACAACTTTGCTATTTGGCAATGTAATCTGATTTTTAGGGGCCTTGTTTAAAACAAAGACTGACGAATCATCAATATCATCGAAACAATCATCGTTATTAAATGTTTTTAACACATTATTACCCTTTGATTTAGTTACGCTCTCAACGTTGTTGGATATCACATTCGATACATCTTCATTTACGTGCGAGCTTACTTCATCGTCTCTAATATATTTTATAGGATCTTTACGAGACGAACATCCAGGAATCGGCAACGATGAAATATTTTTACTCGGTGCTTCACGTTGTAGAAGCCTAACCGACGATTGTGCATGGTCATCAGTAAATTTGCCATTTATCATTCGATCGGTGGATCCTTTGTGTGAAACAATGACTGGCGAATCATCAATATCATCAACATTATATGTTTTTAATACATTATTACCGTTTGATTTAGTTTGATAACAGTTGCTGGATATCATATTCGATACATCTTCATTTACGTGCGAGCTTACTTCATCGTCTCTAATATAGTTAATAGGATCTTTACGAGACGAACATTCAGGAAACGGTAACGATGAAATATTTTTCCTTGGTGCTTCGCGGTGTTGAAGCCTAACTGACGATTGTGCATAGTCATCAGTAAATTTGCCATTTGTCATTCGATTGTTTTGTCCTTTGTGTGAAGCAAAGACTGACGAATCAATATCATCGAAATGATCATCGTAATGATCATCATAATGTGATGATTTCAATATGTTATTACCATTTGATTTATGAACGTTAGTAGATAAAACGGTTGAGATATTTTTATTTCCGAGTCGATTAGACGCATGATTCAACGTGAGTTCCGAATGTCCATCATTGGATTCGTATTGAAAATTATTCCGTGAAGCAAATTTATTCGTATTCATCTTAATTATATTGTCGTCAAAAGAATGTGGAACATTATCGACGGATTCTTCAATCATCATCACATTTCTTTCCGGCATTCCGATTGCGGCGCTCGTTTTAGACGAACATGCAATACCCATCGGCGCTATTACGGTTTTCGATTTGACAGTTTGAATCGTTTGATAAAAATTACCATCATCAAACTTATCATTTGTGGCTGCGGAATAATCGTGCGAATTTCTATATCTATCGATTATTGGATGATTGCGAATATTATTTATATCTTCGTTGTACCTCGAAGGTCTTAACGATTGATTAGAATTCGATACGTATCGATTACTGTAATTATTATGGCCGAAATCTTCAAATCTACTTCTTGGCTCGTAGTCTACATCCATAAACGGCTGATTGCGAGCCACATTTTGAAACGGCAAATTATTTCGTAAATATGTGCGACTCGGAATGGAGCTCTCAATTCGCGACGGTCGATTAGATCTCGGGTCATCATACCTTTGTACGTCATAATTACGTTCACGCCCCCTGTATACGTCGATGTCGCGATTATACTCTATGCGTCTACTCGACGGTCTGTCATCAAAATTGTTATTATAATTATTACCGACGTAAGTATTGTGTCTTCTGCGAAAATCGTCATTGTCATTATTCTGTGAATATAAGCCATGTCTTCTGATAAATTCATCATTATGATCGTTTTCTGTATACATATCTGCAATTAGAAAATAAAAATATATAATATTTAATATTTATTATATAATATTTTACCATATTGAAAGAATTATCAATGAGCAACATCGATTTCAGCCTGAAAGCTTAACAGCCACGGGCCTTCTTGGTTTTTCAAATTTTGTATCCAAGTCACTGGATAAGGGGGTCGACCTTATCTATAACGATATTAGAAAGGGTTTGATAAAGTCGACCATGCTAGACCGATTTTGAAACGAGAGTTTTGGGTTCTTGGATAATCACATACGTTACATTACAGACTTGGGAACGTAACTCATCCTAAGTAATCGTCTGTTAAAGATCTGGTATTTTGTTTGATTCTAAGTTAAAATTTAGTTTACATTTATCGGACGTGTGTATGAGATCATCAAGAATGTTGGGCTTCATAGAAGTGCTATACGATACATTGGTTCGGAGTTTGCTTGAAACAGGTTCCATTATATGGGTGCCTTATGATGCCTCGAAATATGGAAGAAATTTCTAAGATATTTCTACATGAGGGAGTTTGGATTCTTCCCCAGTTTCGTCCCAGCGCATGGGTACAGGGCCACCTAGGGTATGTAACTCTCGAGAAAAGAAGGTCGATCCACTTGGCTAAGGACTTAACCTCGCAGTAACATAACCCCCTTGTACTGTGCGAGTTGCCCTTATGGGGGCCACCTCACTACCATAGGGCTCGTTCACGTGTGCCGTTTCTTCCACCAAATGTGAGGATAGGTGCTCTCGGAAAGTCTCCGGCAACCAGAGCTATTAACCAGACAACGGCTGTTTTAGACTATCGCTAAGGCGTGCAATATTGGTCTTCCGGCACAAATTGGGGCCCGCCCCTCCACAAGACTAGTGAATTAACCTAACCTAATATTGCCTTTTTCATGAGATTCATCTTTTATATGAGATTTTATAATTTCATATAACGGATTAATTAATGATATTATTTTATAATTTATACGTTATTTTTTCATGATTGGCGACCTGGGCTAATCTGTAATGCCAATCGCGCATTGTTTTTTTATGAAAAATAAATAAATATAACTCACCAATACGTCTGCTATGTTCATATACAATTTTATTATCATAATCTTGTCTTTTCGGATATCCGACAGGGACTTTAAATGTGTCATCGTAAGTTTTCACACTGTTCATATTTCGAGTTGATTGTCTATCCATATTTCGAATTAGCTGTCTATCCATATTTCGACTTGATCGTCTATCCATATTTATCTTTTTAAATATTTCTTGGTTAAACATTTTTGTCATATCTCGATAATTTTCATCGTAAACTGATACGTCGCAAATCCGAGAATCTCTCGTAGGCGGTCTCTGACTGTTCTTAAAGAATGACGACGACACAACTCTTCTATCTGTGCAATGATCATTTGAAAATCGTTCGTTGGCATTCCTTTCGTTGCCCCAATTATTGAAATTAAGTTGTGAATATTTATTAAAACGAGCCGATTCTAAACAATCATAATCGTTGCGCAGAACGTCATCGTAACTTTGTTTTTTGCCTCGGATATTAATTTGTGTTTCTGAATATTGTCTTTTCTCATGATGGAGCTGATCAGTGCGGGTAATTTTTCCATTATCCATTGTGTTTAAATTGAAATACGAAATACTTCTCTGATTATATTTCATACCCGAATCGTTTTGACGTATTTCGTTTTCATTTTCAATGTCGTTGAGGGAATTTTCCCATTTTTTAACTATTTCATCTGTAAAACTATCTTTTTTCGTAACATTTTTTTTATATTTCGAAGGCTTTGGCTCTGATACTGAAAATAAAAATTAACGTTAACTTTTTGACATAGTATATAATTTTATATACACTCAACTCTTTTATTACATGGCAGACACGTTCCACCAAAAACCATGTGTATGAATTCTAATCAAAAGAAGAAGATCGGCAGTCCGATGTAATAAGATTAAGAGAATAAGATTAATTCGTTCCATGGTTATAAAAGTAGAAAATATCTTCTTACTGTATCGTGAGAATATCCCTGTAATGTTCAACGATAGCCTCGTGCCGATAACCGTGTAAAAAAAGAATTGAGTGTAATATATAAACGTAATAATACCTATTTTTTTTATTCTTGCTGGTTTTTCTATTTTGCTTAATTTATTTTTATTATCCTTTGCAGTGTTATTAGTTTTTGGGGAAATTTTCTTCTGTTTTTCATTTTCACTATTTTTCTTTGAACTGGTAGATGCCTTTGCAATAGTTTTTGTTTCTTTTGTCGTAGGTTTATTAACTTTATCAGTGCCTCTTTTAACAATTTCTCTTCTTTTGCATACCGACAAAGTTGATTTTTCTAAATCAGACATTTCTTTCTTATGTGAAACATTTTTACGCAACGAAGTCTTCTTTTCAGGAATATGTGATTTATTCGGGGATTTTATGGCACCAGTCGCAGCCGTTTTATTATTAGCCCTGGTTTTTTTCACTGGCGGGGTTGCAGTTTCATCAAAATCAAACATTTTTTCAGACTCATTCAAATAATCTTTATCAATTTTTGAAACGTTTTCACTTACATTTTTTTCTGTGTCATTACTAATATCTTTTAATAAATGCGCAATATAATTACAAGTACTTTCTTTGGGTATTGTTTTGAAATTAATTGTCTTATTGATTATATTATCGTGTGAATTATTAGACAAATCTTTATCTGATTTATTTCTTAAAGGATATACTTTTTTCACTTCGTTTATTTTATCATTCTTAGGTATAGATGATCTCTTATGAACATTTTTAGGTAGAGTATTATTATCCGCACTTTCATTTGAAACTCTTGTCTGAGGTTGATCGTAAATATTGATAATACTATTTTTTTTTAAGAATGATGTTTCAAATGTTTTAGGAGTTTCATGTTCAGTGAAATCGCCAATTTTAGAATAGAGTTTTCTTCGTATAAACGATGGCTTTGATGATAGTTGGTTATTGAAACTACTTCCGCTCATTCTATTACTAGAATCGCTAACATCAGTGCCATTCTTTACCGATTCATTGGACGCTTTACGTTCAGCTTTATCATTTTTATTGCAATTATCCTTTTCTTCAATAGTATTCTCTTTATCCGAGGTTTGTGATGATTCAACATTATTCAAAACTGAGTTTTTATTTGACTTTTCTTTATTTTTTGAAATAATTGCTTCGTTCTTATTTTCGACATTATTATCCGGCGACGATTTTTCTGATATTTTAATTTTTTTCGCAATTTTAACAGGAATTATGGAATTTTGTGAAAATAACTTTCTTTTTTGAACGGATACCCTCAAACTTTTCGAATTATTATTGGACTTATTAAAAGATTTTCCCGATCTCAGCTCTGTAAAAAAAAAAGTTATATAACATTAGTCAATAATCTTATTATATCATAAATCAATAAAAATAATACTTACGTATAATTTCAGAATATTCTCTCACAACTGAAAATAAGTTTGTCTGCGTTCTTAAATTGTATGAACTATTTGGTGTGAGGTATTTCTTCGCAGATTTTATGACACCAAACTCAAACGATTTATTGGTCGATGAACGTAAAGTAATATTTGAACGGTTATTTGCACATGGAGTGCTTGTGATGGCATCATTGGATACTTCTTGACAGAATTGCTTTGCTGATGTCATTATATATTAATTTATGATTTAAAAAAAATCAATCTGCAAAAATAAAATATGTAAAAGGCATAATAAAATTGAAAATAAGGTTAACAATCTAAATGACAAAAAGGTATTCTGGACATTGCAGGCGGTATTTTTTTTATTTATATTAGTTTTTTGCCTAATTCATGTGTTGTTTAATGTTTGCGCATCAAATATTCTGACATTACTATCATTGCAAATCGACAAACATGGCAAAATATTAAAAATTCAAAAAAAAACACAAAACATCATATATTACCTGTATCTAATGAACAATAAATGAATCAGTCATAGAAAAGGCGGCACCCTCAACGACATTACGGACGCCCAACTGACAAGTTTAAAACAAGCCTGTGTTGCCATCGTAAAATTAAACGCGTCCTTTTAGTATATTAGATTTATTTATATATTTCAGTTTGAGTCACTACATATATCACATACATAACAAATACTATCATTTCTTTTATTTTTTGTAATTTTACAAAATTTACATCCTCTTTTTGTAAAATTTTGTAAAAAAATTTTCTTCTGAACAAAAATTTAGCAAAAAAAAGGTAAATGGTAATTGCTGATGGGCGGCGGAGGTGTTGAATATTAAGGAAGACCCAGCAAGTTTTAAATTATGTCTATTTTTTATTATTTACTTTTTTGTACATATAAAAATAATTCAAAATCATGGTGGATGACTAATCGACTCTTGCTAGCACCGGTAGTATGATATCATTTGATTGTGATAATCAGTTCCCCCATATGTTTATCATACTCGATAACGTAACATAGCGAGATAACAAAGTTCTGTAGACCACGCGTAGTGCGGCATTGGCATTGAGAGGGATAAAATCTATAAAAATCACTAAACCTTAATGTCTAACATTTTTCAATAACTCAGATCACTATATTAAATTATTTATAAAATATTGGTGAATACTTATTCCTTTTCATTGATAGCAGTTTTATTATATTTTTATTATGGCAACTCTATTTTTAACATGGCAATACATACAATTAACCTCTTACCTTGTGTCAGATGTGTTAAATCAGTGCTATTTAAAAAAATAGGTTTTACGACCAATATATTCATTTAAAGTATTAAAAAAGTTATATGATACATATAATAGTACGAAATGGGTTATTCAAAAAATAACCGTGTGTTACCCAAATCCTTAAAACAAAAAACAACAAACTTGAAAGAAAATGAGGATTCTGAAAATGAATCAGATACTGATATAATTACTTCTGAAGAAGCTTATAACTATGCTGAAAAAATGAATGAACTAGAAATAGTTCAGGATAAATTCCTGTCTGTAAGTGTCTCATTATAACGTTTTTTTTTTATTTACAACAGTTTAATAACTATTTTATGACAATGATCTTGTAAAATAAAACTATTTGAAATTTGTAATCAATTACATTTTAAAGAGTTGTCATGTTTAGAACTTCTTTTGTACTTATACTTAAACGAGTTGAATTATAAATTTAATTAATCATTTTAGCGATTGACACAAGATGACGTAATGATATTTTGGAATCCCCCAAAACTTCATACTATAACTAAGCATGTGATCAGAATTCCTGATAAGGCAGTACAGGAACAAATTATAGATTTAAAGCTTCCATGGAAAAGGGGTCGTTTTAATAATGATGAAGACTTTGTAATACAAAAAAGTTGGAAAAAACTCTGTAGTGTGTGTATAGTATATTAATTATATATAAAAAAACAATAAACTTACAGGATTCTAAAATCATAAACTTTCCTATTATTTTTAGAAATATAAACTTCCTGATAAACCACATATATTTGCTCAGTGGCGGAATAAAGATCATAATAGTAAGTTTGATATGGCCAGAAAATTTGTCGTCATGTGGCTATCAAGAAAATTACCAAATAGAACACCCGCTCAAGTATATCAGAGATTTATTCACACTTTAGGGTTAAAAAATAAGGGAAGGTAAATGTGTACTATGATTATTTTTTAACGACTACGAATGCTTTAATATTATACAATATATAATTTGTGTTATAGATTCACAGAGGTCCAAAAATCTGCTGTGGAAGATTATTTGTGCTCTAATAATAATGGCATTACTCAACAACTTTTGGCTGCTAGCTTAGGCAGAGACGAACGATCCATTTGGAGATGCATTCAATTATTAGAAAAAAAAAGTTGGTTTGAAATTCGTAATAAATTGATTATACGTGAGTTGTAATTTTTATATTAATCAAATTAATTAATAATCTTTTTTAGATTCCGCATCCAAACTTAAAGTAAAATGGAATCTTCTCTTAAGCGAAAAAGTGGTGAATAGTTTAATATCAGTTGTTAAACAAAGTGAAAATTCCACAGAAAAAGTTACATTAGAAACTTTACGTTATTACAAAATAACATGGGAAGATTGGAAGAAAGTGGGCAAAAAAGTTAATTTACCACCAGTAAATATCAAAGCTTATTGGTTTCGTAAATTATATGCGATGCTATTTACACCCACGCCTATTTATTATAGGACTGTTATTTTAAAATTAATATACATGTAAGCATTTTCATGAATATAGTGCAATTAAATATATGTTCAATAATGTAAGAAAAAAATTGTTTCAGATTTAAAAAAAAGGAATACAAACACTGGGCAGATATTGATTGGAGCGAAATAGCATCCTATTTTAAATTTATTCCTACATTATTTTTATATAAAAGGTTTTATTATGTGGCCTCAGTCTACTGCCGAGATTTTTTCACAGATTTCCAAAGTAAGAAATAATCATATTAAACTATATAATATAGAGTAAAATACTCGTCACTCGTGACTCGTTAAAAGCAGATAACGCCTTAGAGAAGAGAACAAAGAATACCGAGGCAAACCCCTCCTACTTGCCTAGACACAGTCGGTGAAGGTAAAATCCGGCCACCAACATGGTAGAAGCGCACGGCCCAATGCCAGCAATGGCCAAGAGAGGGAAACTCTTTATAAAACCGGAGATACCAAGATCGCTCGGGTCCCCGCGTATGGGATTACCTAAAGGGGAGCCTCACCGCCAATGCAGGAGTTCCTCAGGTTCCTTTGGCCTCGACTACCATGCGAGAGTTTGGTAAGGTCCCATGCCCTCAGCGAGTGAGAGCCTTGTGACTGGCAAATGATGATAATGATGATACCCATCCCCCAATTTACATGATTAAATAATGTAATATGTATTTAATGTATGCATATTTCTCTTTTCAGAAGTTGTCATTTATTTGTATCATGGATTTATTATAAATAAAGATTTGAGCGTCAGAAACTTCAAACTACAAAGGATTGCTATGAATGAATCTAATAAATTATACATAACGTCGGATCCAATAAGCTAAAAACCAAAAAACTAAATAAATACGTATATGCTACGTAAATTATACCAATACAAAAAAAATCGTCATGTTGACGACATTAAAATAAATTAATTAATTAAATATTTTTTTTTAAATAAATTAATTAATTTATAGATGTTGATTTAATTATTTGTTGTTCTAACCAAATTTTATAAAATCAATCGTCATTCAAATGTGTTTGTATGTCACTAGATTAACCCATAATCACGTATTTTGGGCATCAAGCGAATAGACACTAAGGAATGGATGAAGAAAATTTTACAATTTATCAACATATCATTTGTGAACCTGTAAAGGTTTGATAAACTTGGTAAAATAACAAGAGGAGGATTCGTGACTTTGATCATGGTCAGCCTTCACTCTCGCCGGTGATATGTAATCATAATTTAAAGTATGCACATTGACATATTTATTTATGAGCAACATTATTTTAGACAACTATAGCTTAACTCTTCCGGCAACAAATATGCTGTTTTATAAAAACTTTCATCAAAAGGCCGGAAACACAGCATATGTGTTTTTAGACACTCCGAACTTCATACAAATTTTTTTTTGTAAAAAACACGTATTTGTAACAATATTAATGTCCGACCTTTCACATAGAGATGTCAACTGCTATCTTAACCCTTTTAATTGCGAAAAATGCGCTGGGCCAATTTTCGGTCCAACACTTCAGACACCAAATTTATATCTATTAAATTTTTATATATATTATAAAGAGTTAACAATAAATCGCTTTTTAGCATTGTCAGCCGTACCTCTCGCATGTAAGAAAGAGGGACTGTTGACAATGGCGGTGGCAGCACGCACAACTGTCCTATGCCTAGAGCAGTGGTTCTTAACCTTGTTGGAGGTACTGAACCCCACCAAACCCTTATATCATACGTCGTATCATTTTTCATAATATCGTACAATAAGTCGGGTATGTGTTTTGACCTCCACCGAACCCGGGAGACTAACTCACCGAACCCCTGAGTTCGATCGAACCCAGGTTAAGAACCACTGGCCTAGAGTATCCGCGAAGTGGTTCCTTTGGTGATTACGACTGTAGCCGGGACTGGGTGTCCATGTGACACCCTGCGGGTCCGCGAAGCAATATGTCTGTGGTGTTAAGATGGAGTCTGCAACTCTTTTGCCAGCATTAGCTTAAATTATCGACTTTGTAGGTCTGGTGTGCTTGAAAATACGAACTTTGAGCAATTACTTATATATTCAATATCGATTTTAAGAAATGTAATTCATTTTATTCAATTATTATTTTATATTTGCAAATTTTTACCTCTTGGCGCCTGTGTGCGCTGCACGATCTAGCCATATGAACGGTGCGCCCCTGGTGCTGATGATCATTGATGATGTCACTTGATCCCGACAGGGATCTATATGTCACTCACTGTTATGAGACATATTCAAAATAACCTGCAGGAAATTATCTCGTACGTGGTGAAATAACCGCCATAGATCCATGAACTATTAACACCGCTATGGGTCATTTAACACTTTTGGCAATTTATTTGTGCCAAATCAGTAAGGCCCGACGAACAGGCTGAAGCATGGCTGGAGAAACTCGACATCGACATCTGATCGGGCCAGCAGTCAGAGAAGCCCGCCGAATTTATAACCACATTATAATAATAATCACCGCCATAGACTACCAAGAACCAATACGTTCACCGCTATGGCCCGTTATTTTACCTGGTAAGAAACACCTCTTAGCGCCTCTCTCATCAGTAACTGGTGTAGAAGCTCGATTATCCCGGGACAGGTTGCCCCAGATCCCTAGCCACCCTAAGGCAAATGCCGGGATAGTTCTTCAAGCTGCCTTCCATCACATTACCAATCCTAACAAAGTCACCCCGTCCTCCAGTTCCCAGGCCATAGTGGCAACGAGGAAACTCGTTCGGATAAGTCGATGCCACACCCGGCGGCTGTTTTAGATTATCGCTAGGGCATGCAATGTTGGTCTGCCGGCACAAAGAGGGGCCTACCAGTACGCAAAGTTAGTGGATGAACCTGCACCAGGATTACGTTGTAAAGGAGCAAGCTCTAAAGGAGCAAGGCAACTTCAACCTGCAACGAGCGTGCGAGGAATGGCAGAGTAAAAGCCATACGAAATCATCATCATCAGTAAGGCATTAGTCACAGAAACTTATTATTAGAACAAAAGCCAATGGCGAGAAATGCAAGAGAGATTGGTAAATGTATTGGGGTTGATGTCACGGTTTGAGAAACAAATTCAGAAAGTGTGTGATTACTAAGATTACTATTTGTACATTAGCTGAACGTAGCCTGGCTTTCCGAAGGGCATAAGAAAGGTTTGGATGATTGTAATATTGGATTTTTAGAGTTCTTTTAATTCAAATCAGTTTGTGGAAAATTATCGAAGATCGTTTTATTAAAAGTGTTTTAAAATCCTTCGAAATTTGTCCCTAATAAAGTTCTCGATTAACTGCTGATCCAGTGTCATGCGCTGCATATATGATATCAAAGATAAGAGAAGAGTTATTAGGTAAATAATTCAAAACTAAATTAGTAGATCTATGATATTTATAGTTGTTTTTATTAAATGCAATCATACTACATTTATTAAATAGAAAAAATTGTATACATTTATTCTACATATATTTTACTAAACATGGACATAGGAATGTATAAACATAAATTATAATTTATATGGTCAAGTAAATTAAAATGAACACTTATTTGGAGAATTTTTTTAATTTAATGATTATTTCCAAGGGATAATTATCATCGTCAAGTTGTTGTCTAAATATTTGTGAATGCTGCCAAGCTAGGCTACCATCGCCTCCGCTTAAATTGGCAGTTAATACTATTTCTCTTAAGTTATCACAGTTGGCTATTGAGAAATTGGATTCTGAAATTAAATACAATTTAGTTAACAATAATGATTTATTTATTTTCGATTGAATGTTTGTTATATTAGCCGTACCAAGTTCTTTTGGAATTGTGAAAGTCTTATTCTCATACTCTACGGTCCATACGACAACTCCGCTTTTGTATGTTTGGGATGAAGTTTTAATTACGAATTTTTCAAACGCTTTTGTTTTAACCGTTTTAAATTTCCATGAAATTTTGGCTTCCTTAGTATTTTCTGAAAAAATAATCACAATTATTTGGATTAGCGAATCAATCGGTAATTAAATCGTTTTTCGATTCTCACCTGATCTGCATAAATATACCATCTTCCAATCGTGTTCTTCTTTACGGCTTATATCCTGCATATCATAAACACCGTTCAACCAGTTTTTCATAGTTTTAACAATTTTGCCATCTTTTGTAAATATTTTATAAACATTGGTCGACGCCTGATATTTTATATGCACTTCATTGTATTTATTCAGCTCCCAAGTAAATGGAGATCCGAAAATTTCTTTTCGTTCCAAACGCCAAGCCAACGAACCGGACACGCGTCCTACTTTTTCGTTTTCATTTGCGTTTCTGAAGGTTTATTTTTTATATTAAATTTCATTCATTCGAATGCACTTATATTTTAGAAATTATTTTAAAAATCAACAAAAAATGTTTACCTTTCGACCATTAATTCAACCAATTCCGTACAAAGTCTCTTCCTGAGATACTTCTTCCGCTCTTCTGAAAACTTTTTCCATCTATTTTCTCTCATGTTTAATAATGTGTTGATAAGATCATACTCTGTGCATCTATTTCTTCTTCCCAAAATTGCTTTATGGTCACTACTGTAACGCCACGTCACATCCTGAACCTCATCCTTTGAATATGCGATTATATAATTAAGTTTTTTACCCCAGCCTGATTCGTACATTAGAGGCGAATCGATAACATTCTCGCATGGATCACAATGAACCCATCTCTTGAGATCAATTGAAAACACCTAAAATAATAACGTGGAATAAATAATTGAACTAATATTAAAATATATATTAAGGTCAAGTATGAAGTTTGTAGTAAAAAACACAAAATTGATTAATTCTTTATAAATACAAGGAATAGTTTTATTCCTCAAAGTATTCACCCATATTGACGATACACTTTTGCCATTTTAGAGGTAACTTTTTCAGTCCAGTGGTGTAAATGACTGGTAAGCGACAGTCAATGAAATCTTGGAAGGCATATTTTACATCATTGTCGGAATTAAATTGTTTTTCTGTGAAAAAGTTATTCAGATTCCGGAAGAAGTGGTGATGGTGAAGAGTATCCAACTCCAACTTCCGTAGTTTTGCAACTGTCATTTGTGTAGTGTGCGGACTAGGGTTGTCATGCAATAGAATCGATCAGTTAATCAATCTAGGTTGTTTTTCTGCAAGTTTTTGGATCATTTAGTTCAGCTGGTTGCAGTATACTTCTGCCGTGATCAATGAGCCAGGTTTCATGAACACAATGGATCACACCTATGCCAGAACACCACTGATTCATCGTCGGCTTCTTTTGACGAATATTGCGATTTGGACCGTTTTGATGAGTATGTTTTGCTTGCCAACACCAAACATCAACAATAATTCATGTGCACTTTGAGATGAATCTGACTCGACAGTGACTTTCAGTTTGACATTATTTGTGAGGTTAAAGTTACCAGAACGAAATTTTGCAAACCAATTTGATCCTATCTGCTGCATAGTGATATTATAGCGAAATACACCATTAATATTCCAAGCTGTCTGCGATGCTGTATTTCTACGTAAGAAATTCATAATGGTATGAATTTCTGACTTTTCATCGAAAAAAAATATAAAAAAATATTTTGAATATATCGAAAGTCCAAAATGATTTAGAAAAGAGGAAAATGTATGTTAGCACTTGAATAATAACAATGTGAAATAAGAAACAGATTTCATAGTTAACGCACCTAATAAAACTAAACTAAACTAAATATGGCCTTGAGTAACCCGGGCGGAATCTTTGCCAATTCGAGGGACACTTCCATCTCAGTCATGATGTCATGACCGTAGACAGATGTTCTCCAGTTATCTGGCTCTCGAATACCGGGTCAGGTCGCCAGTCAAAGCCCGAATCGAGCTATGCGCCGGATGAAATAATAATAATTAGACGAGGTTGTAGTACCACCAGATGACCACGGTTCGATCGGGTGCTGGCACCTCCTGTAGCACACATCGCCACCGAATTGTTCGATAACGGCGGCCTGGCTCCTCATAGCTCCGTAGAATCTACGAAACTACGATTGTGCCCAACCGTCATCGCCACCACGTCTAATACCGGCACGCGACAACACTCAACTCGATAGAATAAAAATATTTATGTGAACACATATTACCTCGGTCCATACATGGTCAGTGTTATCTACAATAAGTCTGGCATCATATCCTAAAGAACGACATAATAGTGTGAAACAATTGGCCCATTCGCCACATCTGCCCTTCCTGGTATTTAATAATGTCTTAACCTTATTATAACGAGGAAATTTTGTTTTCGTATCGCATAACTCACAATTAAACACCTACAAAAATCAATAATAGATTGGTTTTCATTTATTCACATTAATATAAATAATTTAGATATGATATACCTCTACTCTAATACTTTCGCCACATTCTATTCCAGTTGTGGTATTTAAAAATTTAGTCGGGCTATTGCAAAAATCACAAGATGGACAATCAACCCAAGTAAAAAAACTTGCTTTGAACCAATCCAACAATTCGACCAACAATGAATCTTCCAACGCCATTTCAGTCAAGTCTTTAGCCCCTGTAATTAAAGCAATTGTTTCGGTTTAAAACTTTATTTCCATTGTATTTATTTATTTTTTTAAAAAAAATCAATACCTTCTTTAATTGCTCTCTGAATGCTCCGCATTCTTTCCAATGATTTTATTTGTAACGTTATAACCGGTATATGCGATTTGGCTAATGCCAAAAGTTTCTCGTCCTCATATTGTATAACTTTTTGAAAATACACAGATATATTTTGTAAGAAGTCATTTTCAGGCTTCTAAAATTTACAATAACGGTGTTTTATATTATTGGAAAAAAATGAGACGATTTTAAATAATTAATACCGTGGTTTTGGATGTCGACGGTCGAGAATATTCCAGTGACATTTTGAATGACTTTTAATATTAAATATTACACCAATAATTATGACCACTCTTCTATAAAAAAATATACACAAAATAATATATCAATATGGTTTGTTTTATTATGGAGTTTTTATTTATTTATAAGACATACTTAATAGCAATCTTTTGTATAATATATGAAAACCAACACGACTAGTGCATATACATATCTAGAATTAAATGAAATATTAAATACGATTAAATAATATTGCTTTAATTGTATTTTTAATCAAACAGAATGCCGTTTAAATAGGCTATATTGAACATGCAATTTACTATCGAAAACATGAAATGTCACTTGGTCACGTCAAAACATATTTTTTAATAACCAAATACTTTTTATGGCGTCCATAACCTCTTATGATACGCGAATATATTTTTTAATTTGGAATATTGCAATATCTATTAATCTAGCCGCGCCGATGGGGTCTATTTGGAACCCCAAGTTTTTGATTTTTCATGACTCTTTTAATATAATTCCTACTGTCAAAAAAACGCAACTGCGAAAAAAAATAAAAACAATAATATTGTTTTCCATTAGCACGGGTGCAATGTTTTTTATCGCTCCGTACCGGATATGAGCGAGAAAAAACATCGCGCATCTGCAAGTGTGAGCTAAAAAAAATATCATGCTGTGCAAGTGGAGAAACCACATGCGCAGAACTGAAAGCGGACCTCAGTCGCATATATAATATATAATCATAGACACGTATATATTAATATATAAACATATTTTTTCCTCAATTTGCTTAGGAGTGCTGCAGCTCTGCAGTGTATATGGACTAGCCACCACTGCTTTTAAATATAAACATTTTATTTGAAGGAACTGCCATGTGTATAAATATGGCAACACTGGCCTTGCCGTCATTGCTCTTGCTCTCTGTTTTTATTTTTGCACGTCTTTAATGCGCTCGACGATGGCGGCGGTACGTCGATTAATTGGTGAATTATATTTTTTATATTTATGATTATTACCCACTTTATATAACTTTGAGTAAACTTGGATATACTTTTTTGGTTTGCACAGTTGTTCATTGGACGATGTGTACATAAAATTGTTCAATTGTTCAATGACATTCGTAATAAATATCTAATTACAGATATCGGGGCCAACCTTACAGATGATATGTATAAAGGTATTTATCATGGATCAAAGAAGCACGAAGCCGACTTGGAATCTGTTTTGGAACGAAGCTGGAATACGAATATAGATAAAATTATTATTACAGGAGGGAATTTTATAGAAAGTAAATCAGCTCTTCAATTGGCACAAACCGACGGTATAATAAGACGATTACGATACAATTTGTATCTATATGCAATTATACATTGATATATTTTTTAGAGCGTTTATATTCTACTGTTGGTTGCCATCCAACGAGGTGTGGTGAATTTGAATCAAATCCAGAGGAATATTTGGGTACTTTGAAAAGTCTAATCGAATCCGGCGAAGATAAAGTAGTGGCAATCGGTGAATTTGGATTGGATTACGACAGACTTAACTTCTGCGATAAGGAATTCCAATTAAAGTATGAAAAGCATACACTTCGCTGACATTAAATCTATATTTACGCTTGATTTAAATTTCAGATATTTTAAATATCAATTAAAGCTAACTGAAGTTTATGATTTACCATTATTTCTGCATTGCCGAGCCGCATGGGACGATTTCTTTGCAATACTGAATGATAATTTCAATCAATGCCGTGGAGTCGTACATTCATTCGATGGCTCTATGGAAAACATGGAAAAAGCCATTCAAATGGGTCTACATATAGGAATTAACGGATGGTAATTGTAAATATTTTTAATTACGTCAAGGAGTTTTCTTCTATTATATGTTTGTCTTTTGGTTTTAGTTCTCTTAAGACGGCAGAAAATTTAGCTGTGGCATCAAAAATTCCAATTCAGAGATTATTGATCGAGACGGATTGTCCATGGTGTGAGATAAGACCTACGCATGCAGGCTCATCTCACGTAAAAACTCAACCAGCCTCCGTTAAAAAAGAAAAATTTGTCAACGGCTCATTGGTGAAGGGAAGAAACGAACCCAGTAATTTAGTGTTAGTACTTAATTATTCTATCAGATAAAAGCTAACCCTTACATCTCTAGGCATATAAATTTTTTAAATATCATGTACAGTGGTACCTTGGTCATTGGACTTGTTATAGAGTTATTCCGAAGGCCAAAGTTTGAATACATCCCATTACAAATTATGTCAATTAAAAGAAAACCTTAACTTGTATCCTGTTATGCTTGCTTAGCCAATCCGAAGGTCTTGCATTACAAAAAAACGATGCAAAATATAGCTAAGGTATATTCATAAAATCAACATTGCATTTTATTAGAAGGACCCAAATGTAATGTCCTATTTTTTTAATGAAACTCAAACTCATATTTCTAATCATTTATTAAACTTAAATTATACAAAATAATTACCATTATTCTTTATGACCTTTAGCCATCTATTAGGTAAATCGAAAATGCCTTTTTTATAAAACTCTTCAAGGTTAGAATCGAAAAAGTCTGAAAGGGATTTTCTGATTTAAAAAAAAATTCTCGTAAATAATGTTCCAATGAACGAAAAATGTGATTATCGGATGGAGCCAGGTCTAGAGAATACGACGGATGCAATAGAGCTGTCAAACCTAATGCATCCATTTTTTGACGAGTCAAGTGGTCACGCGTAGTCATGCAAAGGATAATGTTTTCGTTTCTATTCACTAAGCTGGCCTTTTTTCATTCAACTTAACACGTAAACGTTCTAATTGGTCACAATACACTTACAATATCACCGTTTGGCCTCGTTTCAATATTTCATAATGAACAATCTCTTTTGCGTCCCACCATACACAAAGTAAAAGTTTTTTCAGATGTAATTCAGCTCTCGGGGTCGAACTTGCCTTTTGTCCTCACTCTAACCATTGCTTTCTTTTTCTTATGTTTGAATAGAGTACCCATTTCTCGTCTCCAGATTGATTAAATTGTTAGCCAGAAATGGTTGCGACTCTTCATTCTCCTTCAATGCTCCGACTCTGAATATAGGTGTCTGTTTCTCTGGGTCAGCAGTTACGAATAGCTTCTTTTTGAATCTTCGACATTTTTTTCAGGTATCTTTGAGTTGACGACCATGAAGTACCGGCTTTGCTCGATAATTCTTCGATACTGAGAGTCAAATTTTTTCAACCTCCTCTTTCAGGGCTGATTTAATTTTTTTGAACCATCTTTGACATTTCCTGATGTTTAATGCGTCCCCATGAACATTTTTTTTGGCGTGAAAGTGAAACAACTGGAGTCTTTAAATCGTTTCTTTCAAAGAGTCGCGTCGGTCATTATTAAGGGGACTAAAAATTTTCTAAGCAAAACGAAGATTGGAGACTTCTCACGACACACAAAATATTCAAACACGTCTTTCTTGGTCAAAGGACTGAAGAAAACTATGCTTTCCGAAAATGCAACATTACATTTGGATCCTTCTAATATTAATTCAAGTGCATCAGTTGCAACTTACGAGTGCAAAGGGTTAATCATTTGAATGAATTAAAAAATAAATCAAAACTTCTCACTATTCTTCTTGATTGTGACTCTCCAGGACCCTCTGCATTCTGCATCTTGCATCGCAGCTACTATGGTGAACCCCGTGGTGGTCTCCACTTGATCACTCCAGTGAATAGGCACTCATCCCATTACGTCCTCGTACATTACCGTGGCTGATGAGCTTCTTCAGGCTATTGTTTCTTCTATCGTATCGACAAATTGTTTTGAGACACGTAGTTGAGAGTCTGTCAACTTTTTCGTTCACCATTTCTTCTAGGACACACGTTTGTGTGTTTAGCAGACGACCTCAGCAGACGTCGCTAACCCCACATTTATAAAGCGTCAATTTTTTATTCATATTTTCATATATGGTGCAGATATCTACGCCGTATACAAAAATAGAGAACACCAGAATCTGCACTAAACGTTTTTTGTCTTTTTGGATATGCCCCTGTTTTTCTAAATTGTCGATAGCTTTGACATTGCGTTTTTAGCCATCCCAATTTGTCTTCTTTTTTATGACTCACATTTTCCGTTACTCCAGAAGATTAGCAGATTTGGATAGCTGATTGCTACTATTGACTATCATCAACTTGATTTTGGTAATATTGATCTCGAGTCAGTACTCTAGTATGCACGTAGTCTGTGTCGGTCAGGGTCCACTGGCCTCGGTTGACATTTTTGAGCATTTCCATCTTTTGTTTGATTTATTATTGCGAAAGCTCACAATTTTTCATAGTTTTCCAATGAGAAAATCTTATATTATAGCAATAAAACGTTGAACAGAGCCGCATACAGATGCAAATTGGTGTTTAACCCTTTCAACTCTGTCCACTTTTAGTCGAATCTACTAGTTCTCCTAATCTGGGTCCATGAGCTACTATTCTTTCATTGAATCTGGCTAAGATTGCTTTGTCATCATCATAAGCACATATCAAGTTCAATTAATTCTTTTCTGATCAAATGGACAATGTGTGTCTGTTGTTCAAGAACCAGTTTCACTGTATAATACATCAAATGAAGAAAAAGGGTTTGAGAAATAAATATACAGAAAGACGTAACTATTTTGACCTTTATTTGCAAGAACATACAATTTAAATATACAATAATAAAGTTGAAATGTGTAACTAAACGATGGTTTATTTATTTTCATAGAACATCAATCTTCATAACTATATTAACATTGTGCTTTTTTTTTTATTTCAGGCAAGTTTTAGAAGTATTGGCCGGTATAAGAAACGAGGATATCGATATACTGAGTCGTGCCATTTACGAAAACTCAATCAAACTATTCTTCAGTAAAAACTGAACGGAAAAATAAGTTCATTATCAATTCATGGAAACACAAAAATGAGACTTGATATTCATAGAATATAAAAATACTTTACGCACTGTAAATACTTTTTATAATTTCATTCCATGTACAACAAACAATCAAACGTTACATTCGCATATTAATTTATATATATCTATATACATTTATATGTCAGATCGTTACTGTCAAACTAATTCACATGTACATAATATAATATATATTTAAAGATCTGCAGTACGATAATGGTGGATAATAAATAATGTTTTAAAAATTACATAAATCAACAACTTGAAGAGAAAGCGATGAAATTATATAAAAATAGAAAAATGTATAAAAAAATATTTTTCAAAATAATACAAATATACGTAAAAAATAAATGCTCCTCTATTAATTCTATGTACTCGATTAGTTATAGATTATTTCCTGTAGATTACGCTTGAACTATGTGGTATTATTAATTCATGTTCTGATCAAATTAAATGAGCACAATGATTACTTTGTATTAAATATTAAAATGATGCATTCATTCGTTGGAGAGTAATACAAAATTTTCATTAAATAATTTAAATCTTTCAGAGATCAATTGATAGACTGTCACATGACGATTCTCCTATTTAATTTTATATTAATCTGAAATGTTAGTAAGTTTCACAACAACAAAATACAGTCAAATGAGGAATGGGGAGCCTGAACGGCTTAACAATTTTGTGTAAATCATATCTATTATTTCAAAAGACGAAATAAAGACATTTACAACTTGGAATAATCATCGACGTGCTTATAAAACCATTTATAATATTCGACGGCGTATATTTGCGTGGCGTTGAAAGCCTTCAGAGTTTTTTCTTGGAGTATTTGAGGAGCCCAATTATCTCTGCAAAGATATTAAAAGCGCACGTTAAATATTATAACAAACGATTACGTATTAATATCGTTATACTCACATGAATACTTCCGTCTTCAGATATGTTAGAATGATGTTGTAATATTTGCTGATGAATTCGATCATAGCGTTCCAGCCGATGGTGATGTAGTTCCAGATTATGTCTAAGTAGCCAGGCGCGTAGAAATCGATGGTCGAGTATACTTTAGGCCAAGTGTCGACGATGTATTCCTTGGCGTTTCCGTACGCTTGTACGGCGCCGTTTATCGTAATTTTCGTCATGTCTCGACCCACTTCGACGTACGGTTTGCTAAATTCTACGGCGGTCGTGAAATAATCCGGAAGATTTTTTTCGGCCCACTTGAATCCGCGGGCCGTAAACGTCAGACCTTTTATCGCCGCATACTGAGCGTGATCAATCGTCCTCAAGGCTGCCTCTTTCGTATGACTCTCTGCAAACATTATGAATATATAGTCGCGGGATATAAACTGCTGATCGATCATCGATTTTAATTCATTGCCACAGCAATAATGGGGTTAAATATATTTGATCCGTTGTTATTAAAATATTTATTTTGCAAATTAGCATAAATAAATATAAGGTGATATTAAAAAAAATAATTTGCACATTGCTTTATATAGATGTGCGAATGCAATGTTTTTGCGTTGCCATATTTAATTTTTTTATTTTTAATAAAACAACAATGCGTGATTGGCATTACAGTTTAACATAGGTCGCCAATCACGCATAAAAACGTAATACTAAAATAATAAAACATAGGTTTAACTTAAAAATATAAAAAAGCAAAAACAAAGTGTTTGAGCAGAGTAATAGCTCTGGTTACCAGAGAATTTCCGAGAACACCTGTCCTCATATTTGGTGCAAGAAATGGCACACGTGAACGAGCTTGATGGTAGTAAGGTAGCGTCTATAAGGACAACTCGCACAGTACAAGGGGGTTATGTTCTGCGAGGTTAAGTAGATCGAACTTCTTTTCTCAAGAGTTAAATACCCCAGGCAGTAGAGTCCAAACTCCCACACGTAGAGATATTCTAGAAATTTCTTCTGGAATTTTTCTAATCTGAAGGAATTCGAGGCGTCATAAGGCGCCCATATAATGGAACCTGATTTGAGCAAGCTCCGAATGTATCGTATAGCACTCGTATAACTAAGGTAAGCTATGTATGTAATGAGAATTTCTCAAGACAAAACCCAATACATGTCCAATACATGTAAACTAAATTTTAACTTAGAATCAAACAAATTACTCAGATCTTTAAAAAACAATTGCTTAGGTAGAGTTACGTTCGTAAGTCTGTAATTAAAGATGAAGGACTCCAACACTTAATAGAAGGCGATTTAATATAATTTTAATAAAAAAAATAATAAGGGTCCTCAATTTGACCCCTGCGGAATACCGATATATGTAATGTACTCACTCTCGAATGATCCAGTCACTGTGAGATCGTATGCGATCAGGGCACCCCCGACAGCTAGAGCCAAAACCATACATCCGAGCATCCATGGAAAACCTTTGGATTCACTCTTCGCTGATGATGTCATTTTAGTTGATATATTCTGCAAAATATTAATATATTGATTAAATTGTGTCCGCCGTAAGCATTGATCTTTTATCGGTCGGTTTAACATATTACGGTAGGTGAAAGTTCAATACGGGTATCAAGAGATATGGAAGAAAAAAAAACTATCAATGGATATATATATATACGGCGAGTTCACAAGTTCAATTATTAAGCTTTTATATTTTTACATTATCAGACAGAGGTTTATATGCATGTCACCAGATACATTGTGACAATATTCGATAAATGATATTGTCAATGTTTTAATTCAATTTCTTTAAAAAACCTTTTTATATATATATGTTGAGGTATGATGTTTCATTAATTTATATTTTGGTGATATTTTAAATGAAAATTGAATTAAATTTTCGTTTTCTTAAATCCGAATCTTAAAAATATACGCGTTTGTGAAAAGTAATGACATGCAGTTGGATGAAGTGACATATTTTAAGTTAAAATATAATGATGTCTGGGGTGGGATTCAGGGGTGGTGGGTGGAGGTGAGGGGGCGCACACACCGGCCTCGAAGGGCCGTTGTTCCTCTGGCGCGCCAGCTCTGCTGCGAAGGCGCGGGGCGCCGCGTGTCTCGAGCAGCTACGTCTGCGACCCCGCTACGACTACAGGCCGAGCAGCATTCCGAGCACGCGCACTGCTGCCAACACGACGCAGCTTCACACACATCTACACGGGGTCAGATGGGAGCTCATCGCCGCGACGCGACTACAAAGCGCGACGTGTCTCTTTTTTATACATTTTTCTGATAAAACAAATGAATACGTCCACATGTGAACCCGCAACATCAAATTAATTGATGCAAACGACGCCGAATACGCACCTTTTAATATTTGTGGGGAAAAATATTTATTATATATTATTATATATTTAGAGGAATCCAACTAGAATACGTCACGAAACTATTATTTTATTTACGATAACTTTATTTATTGATTTCATGAAAAAATGCGTGGCAACGTGTATCATCTTTCCGTTGCTATCGCAGGTGATCGAAAAACATTGAACTTGAGCTAGATTCTCGCAGAGAAATTCTAGGTCATATCCTAAAAACAACTACAAAATTACACTGGCCAAAACAAGTTTTAGGCTCGGCATAAAATTATTTACATATTGGGTCTTCCGTGTAAATTGGAACAAAAAAACAATTAATTATTATTTATATTAATTGTTGAAATAAGATCGATACAAAATTAAAATTAGAGTCTAAGTCTGATATCAATAAGGGGTGTCAAACATTATTTAAATTAAAACTTTACAACCGTTTTATATTCAAAAGTATCAGTAAAATTAAAAAGGATTAATCTGTGAAATAAACATTATTTTGGATCAATTTCTGACTGCCCACGGTAATTTCAAGGCTAAAATTAAGGAGTTTAGCCTAGAAGCTTCTTCACACTGTTGGGGTTCGTCTGGCAGGATTATAGTCACATTCTGTGGTCCTGTCCTTACCTGGATGTTGCATGTCACGACCTACTCTATGCTGTCCGATGCGGCATCTCCCCTACAAGCCCTCCGGTGGAGGGCCCAATTGGACACATAGACCTGCTCAACAATGGAATTTGCTACAAAGCATTTGCTCGCTATATCTAGGAAGTTATGCAGGGCTACTTTCCCTCTCCCTTCTCTTTTACTTAAGAAATTCAAGTTTTATTTTTAAAATCACGCGTTTCAAGAAAAAAACTGTTTTTGTTGCACCGTTTGAACCAGCCCCAAGCCGGTATATGCGGTGTGAGTGGATGGCAAGGGATGGAACTGTATCAGATCGGTCTTACACAGCTTCATCCTGGGTACAAAAAAATAGATTTTACAGTCAACCAATGATGTGTAAATTAGTAATAAAAATAAGAAACAGCAGTCGAGTTGTGATATTGGTTCTACCCGTACGAGTTTTCTATTTGCTACAGTCTAGGACATTTCTTCACGAGGAACAAAGCTTAAGGACACGATGGACCAAAGTATCGTTTTCTGCAGCCCTTCATGAAGGGAAAAGTGGAAGGTAAACGATGGTTGAAAAATAAGAAGCTGTCATAGCTCCGCAACATTTGCAACTGTACCTGATTGTGAGCTCCAGAATTATTCCAGCTCATCAAAACTCGATAATTGTATGTAAAAAAAAACAAGGACATAAAGATCTATTTTCGAAAATGAACAAGGGACTGGAAGAAAAAGAAGGACTTGCGCGAGTGGTTAAATTTACGGGAATAGTATTGAGATAGAAACGGCTAAAAGCACTATAGATTTTTTTCTCCATTTCAATTAAAAAAGTGATATTATTATAAATCAGACATTGAAAACTTAAATTATTATTTTTAAAATAGCAGTTGGATGTTAGATCTATTTTTTTTTCATTATACCAAAACTTATCCTTCTTTAAATAAATAAATCAAAATATAAACTCTTACCTGACAAGATTGTACAATTTCGTTGATTTCATTAACTCCTTTGTTCTTGATGTATAAATTTTGGTAAAATGATTCGGAATGCGATATAAATTCTTGTAGATGTTTTCTATCTAGATTTCGACCTAGAGTTTTCCAATCTCTTTCTAAAATATTATAAATCAACACATTACAATCGTTACAAAAAAAAATATTCATTTTATGTATGTAGGTATAATAAATATAATAATAAGTAATAGTATATAGAGTGATAAATATGTTTTTTCTTCAAAGTCGAGGGAGTTTTACCTCAATGATATGAATGAGTTGATAGAATATTATAAGAACCGATGCCGATTATTTATTTGATTAAATCAATAAAAATATTGTTTTTATTTCATATATAAAAATGTAAAAACTTGTTCATCAACTCAATAGTTTCACTTAGAGTAAAAAAAATATGTAAGAATAATAAAAACATCGAGATAAAATCATAGTTAGATGGCAAATTACCGACTTAATCCAAAAGCGATTGTTAACATTAGAAGATAAATTTTACCACCGAAAAATTCCAATATATGCAATAAAATCACCCTATTAGCCGTACCGATGGGTTCTATTTGGCATTCCAAGTTTTTTATTTTTCTCGAATAACTCTTTTAATAATATTAGTATAAATCCTACATGTCACAATTTTTTTGTATTTATTTAAAAGAGTTTAAAGAATAAATACTACAAATAATCAATGGCGAAAAAAAATAAAAACAACAATATTCGTTTCTTTTGCCATGGGCGTGATGTTTTTTCCTGCTCGCATCCAGTAAGATCCGCTGAATGCAAGTGAAACCGTGCAATTGACATGTACTGCGAGAATTCAGTCGGTGGAGTGTCCTCAGTCTGCGGCAGGACATCGCCGAGTGTGTGTATCATTTACGTATCATATTGATTAGTAGAAATATTCAAATTATCAATGAAACTGATAATAATTGAATGTTTCAATGGTTTATATTATAATGGGGTCAATTTTGTTGGGTTTTTCTGAAGTATAGCGAGAATAGGAGAATCGGAATCGTTTCAAATAAATATAAGCCTTGTAACAAATTGAAGAACAGGAGAAATTGTCATTTGAATACTTGACATTTATTTATTTGACTACAATGGATGGATGGCAAAACAGAAAGATTCCAAAACGACATTCACCCATATAAAGATTATAAAGATGCAAGCAGAATGTGTTACGCACACTTACATTCCTCTCAATGTTAAACCATGCAGAGGTAGTGGGTTTCATTCTCTTACATACCCCCTGTCAGTGTTATAAATAATTCCATGAATTCATAGTTTTCATTGGAAACCTATCTTACTATTAACATTGCTCAGTCGCGGTTAACTTACATTATCAAAATAATACGCAAGTCACCTACAAGCCATATCATTGGATATAATTACACATGTCAGTCAGGAAACAATATTGAGAAAAAGGTTTTAAATAAATATGTTCTTTGTAACTAAGAATTTTGTCATCACTGAACATTATAGTGTATTGTAAGTGTGTATGTAATAAAAGATAAATAATATAATAAAAATCATATAACTGAAGTGAAAATTGTGAAAATCCAAATAAAAATACACAGTTAAATAAAAAAAAAATGGTACAGAAAAAAGTGTATAAAAACAATAAAATCTTGTTTTAAACTACTTAATCAAAAATTTATATTTTTACTAAGATTTTCCTTCAGTCGCAATGAGGTTTACATCAGAAAGGCAGATCACGTCTGATTGCTCAAGTATCTCAAACCCGCATAATTTGAGAACAATCTGCAATCAAAGCTACATGTATTGCCACCAGAGTTATTATAGTTTACAAAATTTGTATAAAAATACTTCACACGAAATGGAAAAAAAAAAACATATTACGTACCAATAAAGCCGATAACGTGTGTGGATCCTTTAACATATTTTGTTTGTAAAGTTTTTAAAGTATTATAATTAGCATTATTTTTAGATAGGGCTTGCACAATGGACTTTAAAATCTCTTCCACTCTATAATCATACTTTTGGCCTTTTTTGAAATAAACATCAGGAATCTCACTGAAGAACTTGTCCATGAAATTAAATTTTTTCCATGACTCGGTTTTATCAAAATATAATTCCTGAAATTAAACAATTGTATTAGTTTTCATATTTAGAATAAAAAGGAGTAGAAGTGATAGATTCATTTATCTATTGAATTTTGAGAGAATATTGAAATGTGGATTTTTTAAGAAAAAGATGACTGAAATCCTTGTTAAGCTTTTTGTTAGGAAAAATATATTCAAATATCATTTATATTTTATTTTAGATGATAAAATGTGCTGAAACACTGTTCCACTACGTTCCATTACAAAAATGCACTGCACATAGATTATATTCTCACTAGGGCTTTAGTATTTCTTATTTATCGCAATCTATGAGTGTTTTATTTATCTTATTTATCTATAATATGTTTGCATTATAACTTCGGTATAGATAAATACATGAAATGAAACTAATAAGAAAATATTAGACCGCAATAATTTGTGAACAAATATAAAAAATAAAAATAGTACACACCCTTAAAATAGGAGACTGATCGCGTAATATTTTCTCAAATTCCTTCGGCAATGATTTTCGCTTTGTATGAATTAATTCGAATAATTCCTGAAATTCGAATGGCATTATTGTGAATGGTTTCTTGGTATTTTTAACATGGGCCGTTAGCAAAATCACTAAATAATTTGAAACATATTTATAATAATGTTTCATATCGATCATAGGCACCATAACTTCTTTCCAAACTGCAATATAAAAAAAATCATAAATAATTTATTAGGTCGAATAATAAAATTATATTTAAGATAAATGTAATAATACCTTGTACACCGACACCAAAATTTTGTAGCCCTCCTTGTCCGATGGCCCATAGAAGTGTATGTCCAATCGGTGGGCGATTTTGATACGAATTCATCAAAATAATCAATTTAGGAATACATTTAACGAAACATGCAGTATCATTATCGGCAATAATTTGTATCATAATTTTAAATCCAACAACTGGAAGATCTAAAATATAATTATTATTAATATTCATTTGGAATATCATCGTATTAATTAAAAATAAAGATTATTTTAGATCAGCACCTTTTGCCATATTATCTGCGATAGAAGATAAACAAACTTGCAAACAATAATGCAGACTTGTACTTTGAGCTTCTTTTTTTATTGCTTTATCAATTGTTTTCTTCATTGAAGAAGGCACACTGGTCATTGGATAATTAAACGGTAATTTAGAATAGGTTTCATCGTTTTGGTCCACATTTATTTTAAAGCTTAAAAATCTTGCAACGTCCAATAATGATGATGATTCACAAATTTCATTAAGTTCAGTCTCATTAATCTAAAATAATGAAAAAATAGATGATGATACTATAAAATTTAAAACTTAAATAATTAAATATTATATTCACCGTGCTGATAGCTTGCTCTAAGCTCTTGGGTAGTTTAACTTTCTCAACTGCCTGTTTTGTCTCATTGTTTTTCTTTTCGGTTGTTTTTTTTTGTTGTGGTTTTTTATTTTTATCTTTGTTCTTTAAATCACTTTCCTTATTGCTTTCTTTATTTGATATGGGTGGAATATTTTGTTTGACAGTGTTTTGTTTAGCTATAAAATAAATAAAGATCTGTAAATTTCACTTAACTCACGAAAGTCCTGACATAAAATTTTCATATATCATATTCCAACTAGATTGCCATACATAAAATCTCATGATATAAAAAAATAATAATATTCAAATTGTTCACACATCTTAATTGTGCATACTATGTCACCATTTGTTCAAATAAAAAAAAAGAATAACATTTTTAAATTGCACAACACAAACAATTATTGAAAAATATAATATTGATTAAACTATATTAGTAATATTTAAATTAGGGTTTATTGAACACCTGTTCAAATATCAAATTTTTTGTCACCTTTGGGTTCAGGCTTGATGATCTCTTGATCTTGAATGGGCTTGGCGCGTTCTCGTCGTCCCCTCACTACTTCCCATTCGCTGGAGTCGGCCATATCTCTCTAACTAAAGTGCTAGTAACTATTGATAGTGACAGATATCAACAGCTGCCTGCCACCTCGCCGGTCACGCTTGCCAACTGCCGCCACATGACAATTCAACTGACAACCAACCCAGTGTTGCCAACCTATAAAATTAAAAAGGTATTAAATTTTTGATAAATATATCCTTGCATGATCCTTGATAAAGCTTTTAAATTTATAAAAACTATAGTTATCAAATCTCATGATTGAATTAAAATTAATTCAATAGATGCCTAAATATAATTTGGTATATCATAGGTAATGTTGCAAAATATTTAAATCTTTTAACCAGAGTTATTTATATTGAGCTGGCCTTACAGAATAATAAGTGTCAATCTGTGTCATTTAAAAAAACACGATCTATCTTTGATTCTCATCAATCCCCCTCCAAATCTAATATGCACTGCATTAATGGAATAGTATGATTATTTTTATAATCATACTTGAATCTAACACCAATTATAATTGTGTATTTTAAAATGATAATCTTATTTTTTTATTCTCAAATCATGTTCAGACTTTCTTAAGAAATTTTTCATGAAAGAAACTGCTTTGTTGCACCAATTGAATCACCCCCAAGCATGTGTCGGAGTGGTCTGACACAGCTTCATCCTGGGTACAAAAGTTCCGACTGAATGTAAATGGGGTATTATTTTAAATAAAAAACATTTAGATAAAAAATATATATTATTTTAATAAAACTTTTCTATACATAATAAAAATACATTTAAAATTAATTAACAGTTTGAAAACTAGATTCTAATTTTTTCTTTACAGATATATCAATGTTCCCATTCTCCAATGCCGATATTAAAATAGTACAATCCTTTTCTAAAATTCCTTTTTCCGAAGCTAAAGCTGTAATAAAATCAAAGATATACATTCATATATTGAATACATTATTCTTATATAATATAGGCGTATGTTTTATTGTTATAGAGTTGTTAAATCAGGAACTATTTAATTATAATATAATCAATGAATAACGATTTAGAACTGATACATACCTATTTTACTAATTACTCGTCGCTCTACTTCATATTTAATAGATCTTGCACCGTAATGTACATCATAACCATCAGCTAGACAGCCTAATACACCGCTTTCCCATTTTAAATTAATTGAGTGGCGTAATTTGGCCTAATAAATAACAAATATATATAGTTAATAACTTATATTTGACTGAGTTATAAAGAGTAAATATAAAATGAATGAACGTAAATTAAATTAAGATACCCGTTCAGCCCAAATATTAAGTTCCATTTTAACTAATGTTAAAAGCTCTTGTCTTGAAAATGGTAAAAAATATACCATCTCATTAATACGTCCTAGAAATTCATCCCGGCCAAAAAATCTTTTTAAAATTGGACGAACGATATTGTCCTTAAAATGGCGAGATACTGTTATTTCTTCACTTTGATCATCATTTTTATTATAATTATCTAAAAAAATAAGAAATTATTAATATAGCGTTATTTTATATAAATTGAATGTACACCCGATTTTCCTTTTGCGTGGCTTTGAGATAATACGGTTTAAGAAAATGGTTTTAATGGGGTATTATATCAAAACTGACACACCGCACTAGCATATGAAAATGAGTAGTGCGGGCATAAATCGTATCCAATTTTATTACCAGTCAGTGGCAGATTTTCCCTTAGGAGCATAAGGGCCGTCTGAGGCCTCATTAATTAAGGGGATTCAAAATTAGGCTTTCAAAACGATTTTTTTTCATAACACAAATAATTAATAATTTAGTAGTAATCCCTTAATTGAATTGACAAATGAATAACACCAGCTATGGCATATTTCTCAGGTGGCCCTAACGGTCATATTTCGAATCTGATCTGTAGACCATGATCCATGGATTCAGGCACAAAGTTACCGTGAGGCAAAATGATGCAAGGCATTGGGGCCCTCGGCATATAGCCCTGCAGGGGGCCCCTGAATTTTTCTAAAAACAATAAATATTTGAAA